>NW_006500000.1:218016-234264 GCF_000471905.2 Amborella trichopoda
GTACGTACGTACGTACGTACGTACGTACGTACGTACGTACGTACGTACGTACGTACGTACGTACGTACGTACGTACGTACGTACGTACGTACGTACGTACTCTCTCTCTCTCTCTCTCTCTCTCTCTCTCTCTCTCTCTCTCTCTCTCTCTCTCTCTCTCTCTCTCTCTCTCTCTCTCTCACAGACGAATATGACCTCCAAGTGTTCAATGTGAGAGCCCGCTCTCTTTCAGATCCATACTCTCTCTATAAATGTAAGAAGAACAATAAAAACAAGATGACCTCCAATTATTCGATGCAAGGCCTCTTTCTCATAAACACATACATGGACCCCTACACTCTCTCTCCCTCCTCCCCCCCCCCCATCTTCTCTAAAAAGTCCACCTAAGTATCTAGATGCCCACCTAAGTGGCCGAAGCCGATTTTTACAACACTAATCCATATTGAAGGGAAAAAAAGGTTTCCTTGGTGATGTGATGAAATTATTAATAAGAACAAAAAATTACAAGAAAAGATTAATCCACCCTAGATATGAAAGTAAACACTACAACAGGAAATTATGTACTCTAATATTCATTTTCCAGTCACACAATGCAAATTTAGCAGATCCAACTCAACAATCAAGAAAGGGAAGTAGTACATGTCTTGGTTAAGAACTTTCCAATTTTATCTTCATTTATCATATATGGAGTTATGAGTACTCAGTTTTCATGTATGCCTCCCAGTTATATGAGAATTTACCAATTTGTTTGCTCATGGAAGATTGGATTTGGTGCATGTTAGAATTCAAAGCACAACTTCTTTCCTTTCACAAGAAAGATTTCTCCATGCTGGATTCAGAGGAAGAATGATGCTGCTCACTCTAATTTTAAGTAGTTACAAGACTGTGAGCATGATCACAAGGACCTCCATGGTCACCTTGTTCCAGGATGCATATAGGAAAGTCTATCAGCAATGGTAGGAATCAAACTTAACATTGTCACATTTGCCGAGTTGAGTAATTGGCTACATGTGCATAAGACTCTATAGAGGTGGATATTTATTTAATTATGTCCATATTTGAGTTAAAGGCTGTGTTCTGAGAGGCAGTTCAGATATTTCTATTGATCTGGTGTGGGTTATGAGTGCCTAGGGTTTGTGAGTCAAGGGGCTATACACACCTATAGTACCCCATTCCACAAGAAATTCATTAACAATGTTAAAGGAGCAGTTACTCTCTCTTCCTTTCTTCATCTTGACCTCTCTCTATGTATTTTTCCCATTCATGGTTCCAAAATTCATAAATGAATATTCAACTATGGTGTTCTATTCTTCCCTTACTGTCTCTATTATGTGTAACATAAACCCTCAAGACACGCACACACATGCGCTATTCGTGCACATGGTTTATATGGACTGCAACATAAACTAGAATTTCAACTGCAATGGCAAGGTCAGGCATTTTTCTTCATCCAAGTGGATTTCAGCATGCAATATACAACAGTAAGTTACATTAATAGTATACTTTCTTAAATCAATTCAACTTTTTCTATTAATTGAAATTTAAGATGAATATTTTGCAAGTTATCTCAAAATCTATATTTTCTAGCAACTTTAAATTTATTGATAGGCTCATATACCTTTCACAATTTTATTTGGGAAACTAGAGTAACTGAAACAGTCCAAAACTCCATAGCCTCTTTGTAAAGTTTAGAAGAATTAATCCGAGTTTATCCACATGTTCTTATCCTCTGAGCTAATATTCTCTAACTCCCCCGTAGAGGGGCCAACACAGGTGTGCTGGTCGCTCAGGATATAATAGAATTATTATTATTACTAAGGGCCTAAGGGAATCAAGGTCTTCAATCACAATGATATAACGTCACAGTAGTATCATATATAGAGATAAGGAGCATTACGGTATTTTCGTGAATGTATTCATTATTACTCATTCTTAGATGCTCAGCCCTAAAAAATACAGTACTAACCTCAACAATCTTTACCCAGTCCTGCTCTTTGCCATTTATGACTTCATAACTAGGAGTCTCCTTCATGCCAATGGAATCAGCAGCGTGTGAGATGCAACCAGCCACATCTTGGCATTCCTCAAAGAAAGAAGTGACACAAATCTGCAAGCACAAAACCTTTGAACAGGTATTTTGGAAGATCATAGATACTCAAATCGATAGAGCAAGTGAGGGTTCCGTGTGACCTATGTCAAAAAAGGGTTCTTAACCTCTCTTAGGCCTACAAAAAGGTTATTCATCGCATAAATCTGTATTACATAAGGAACACCTCCAAATGTTGCCACAAAAACTGAAGAGGAGCATAGTAAGATGGATACAAAGATCAAAGAAATTCAAACATTTCAGAAATTGCCACTTTCAATTTTGTGTTTTTGATAAAAGAATACAATCTGTTTCCTTACAGCTGTTTTCTCATAGAAGGCCCTTCAGCTTTATTTTGCAAAAGGAGTTGCTTATCTCCTTAATGTAATTGGCTTAATTCAAACCAGATAAGAAACTGTTTAATGATTAATGCTGGGTGATAGCAATGCTCTCATAGGTGCTCCTAAGAAAAAAAAAAAGAGGGAATTTTCATACCTCAGAACTTTCAAAAGAAATTATTGATAGAAAAATGATTGATTTGGACAGTCATAAAGGCTTGATTTTGCAGCAATAAGCAGAAAAGGGATAAAATTCACTTTTCCAAATCCAAAATGATTAATAAAATTCCTTATCAAGAATAATTGTTGCCTTTAGAGATGATTCGATAAGAGCCCTACACATGTATTTCCTTTTCCTGTTCATGTTACATACCATGTCAATTTCAAAATTCAATGCGGTTTAACCGTCCACATTTTGCAGCAGTTGGAAAATTCTTACAAAGTTGGGCTTTCAAATCTCTGATATATTGGACTTATGAAAAAAATGATGCTAATGAAACCCTGTTGGCATTTCTCAGACAAGGATTGCCCAAGTTTGGAAAAATTTGCAAGAAGTTGATCTAATCCAGTGGATTGAAGAATTTTCAAAAGAAAAAAAACAAAATGGAGCATTGATAAAAAAATTTAATTAGGGTACAATTTCAATATAAATTAGGGTAAGAACAATGTAAAAAACTCCTAACATTTGTACATCTTAAGCCAGTGAATACATGCCCACAATGAACTATTTGGTCAAAATGACCAAATCCAGCAGCATTCCAGTTGCCAATATCCCTTTATGCCATACACTAATGTTGAATTGCCAGTGAGGAAGATTCAACAAATATAATATGTCTTATAATAGCAGAAACAACCTCAAAAGAATTGAGTATACATTTTGAAGCATCCCCGTTGCTTTGCACCTTATTAGAGGAGCATCAAGAGATTTATTTAAAGGACAAGAAAAATACTGGCTCTAGAAAATTCTAGAATAGCACTAATGCCCTATAATACCGCGAAATTCATTAAGAAACATAAACAAGGTGTTGATGATTGTTAGATAAAGTGACCTCCAGTTCCTATACCAAGTTTCGGGGATTCCCAACAGAAGAAAAGCAACATAGTAAATTTCGATCGCCTCACAGAAATAACAAAGCAGGAAAAGCCAGAAAAAAAACACATAAAAATGTTAACCATACCAAAGAAAAGAACTATATTAATAAGGTTGCACCTTAGCATCATCTGGGTCACCATCTCCATCATCAATGCTGGCGGAGCTTGCACCAAAGCACAAAAGAGCATCTGATAGCAACCCCTATCCAAAGTATTGACATAACACAGTTCACGCATACTATGAAAGACAGCAGATACCTCTGTTCATCAACTTCTTTCCTTTCAACAGCTCAAAAAGAATGAAGCCCCTAACAATCAAATAAAGCTAACAAGTCCATAGCATATGAAGGATTCGGTGCACTAATGAGGCAAACAAGCGATTCCGTTATCTAAAAACCAATGTAATTATTGTCGGTAGCAAAAACAAGAAAGGTTGGGTACTCACCAGCTATAGTTGAGACTGTAACTTCGAAAGCAAATAAGTAATAAATAAGCTAAGTGGGCCCACAGTTTTCAGACACATATGAAACAGATGCAACCCTAAAAGCATTACTTGAAAGATTTTAGTCCTCATCAAATGCAAATTGAAAACATTCCGTATGTTATGGCAGAAAAAATATAACTATGCGGAGCAAGTGTTCGCATTATGTGATGAAACAGAGGAAAAAGAGGGAAAGCTAGAGTTCAAATTAGTAAGGCAAACACTTTCTGCAACTTTGCAAGGATTGCACCTGCCACTCCAGTAAAGAAAATGAAGGAATGGATTTGAGAAGGGGAATTACTCACTGCAATATCCTTGCGGCACCAAATGCGAGCTGAGAGATAGGAAGAAGAAACCGTATCATCCTCAAGTGAGAGTTTCCCAATAACCGAAGCTGTCAAATTGCAGTGGCTTCGCCATTGTGAAGAAGAAGAAAGAAACGAAGGTTGGGTAGTTTTTTTGGGTTGAGATTGAGAAAAAGAGGAAGATAAGAGATGAAGATGGGCGTGGTGGTGGAATTGTGAAAGGAAGCGAGGGAGGCGAGTGTTGCAGAGAAACATGGAGATTATTGATATTCAAAAAAAAAATGGAGATTATTGGGAAGCAAATTCGTGAAGAGTGGGAGTCCCTAAAAAGAAAATATTGAAGTGTTTGTCAATAGTCCACGGGTCATTTCCGCTTTGTTTTTTTTTCCCATGGGGCATGTTTAGCTCGTATGACAGAGATCTCATACATTTTTATTTTCGGACGGTCGATTTTTACGGTCAACTTTTCTGCATTGAATCAATCGGTGTTAAAAAGTTGGGTGCATTTGGCATAGGGATGCATCCGTAGCCGTAGAGGTAAGGTGCACCTTCAAATTTTAGCATGGTGTAAAATGTTATTAGGATTTTTTCAAAATCTATTTTTATATCTAATTATAAAAAATTTTAATTTTAAAAATAGTTAAAATCAATAGATCTATAAACATATGAAAATTTTAAAAATAGACGGTTTGGATAATATGTTGTAAAATGCACTATTTCCGAGACTTCAAATCTTTTTATTTTTCAAAGTCATACATTTCGATGTGGAGATGATCAATCAAATGGTTTTTCAACATTAAAACTACTTTTCTGATGGATTTTTGAGGTGCGTTCGTAGATCTACATTATAAAGTTTCATCCTTATCTAAAATTTTTCCTAAAAGTTTTCACATGCTGAAATTTTTCATGTAAAATTTTCTCAGGAAAAAATAAAACAAATTCTTTTATACGAACCAAGCGTGCAATGAAAAATATTTTCATGTGAAAAATTCCCCTGTATTTTTCACACCAATTAACTGCCAATCGGTCTAAAGAAATGCACATGGACCGAACCGATTAATATGAAAATATTCTCACATTTAACTACCTAAGATAATTTTTTCACGTGAAAATATTTCTCAAATTTGTCCTTAAAATCTATCAAAATAGAACTATTTTTCCTTTCCCTACTATTCCAACTCAAAGTTAGAGGCATTTTGATGGGCAGATGTTGAAATTAAAAAAATATATAGGTAAAAGGTTAAATTTGAGGTGTACAAGGTGCACACCTTATACTATATAAAAAAGGCGCATCTCGAAATTTTGCTATAAGATATTGTACTGGTGTTTGCTATAAGATAATGTACTAGTGTTTGCTATAAGATATTGTACTGGTGTTGAAAAAACTAGAGTGACTTGAAAATCCATGTTTAACTCTAATTATAAAATTTAAAATTCTAAAAAACAGTATAGATTGAGCAGATTTATAAATACTTGAAAATATTAGAAATAGACTGTCCAAATAACTTGTTACACAATACACTATTTTTTGCATCATAAGGGCATTCTAATAAATTTTTCCCTTTTTTTTTTTTTTTTCTTTTGCTTTGTGTTTCTTACTTTGGAATCCACATTTCATTGTCCCCTGCAAGATAAGGCATTGTCAACTTGCTTCAAAAAGAATTGATAGGCATGCCTCTCTCCCTCTCCCCTTTCACTCTTGGGAAAGGTTTATATGCTGCCCCTACAACACAGAAGTTCTATCTTCTCCTACCATCTAGCCGTCCAATTTTGATCAAGAGAGCCACTCACCGTTTCATCGTAGATCCGACATCTCATAATATTTTATTTTTAACTCTTTTTATACAAATTGTATGAATATGAAATTTAGTACGTGTCATCTTCTGACTGGGGCGCACTTATAAAAAATATTTAAAATAAATTTTTGATAAAATATAATGATCAAAATACCCCTTGACATTTTCAGAGGTATTTTGGTCTTTTTTTTTTATTGAAAATTCTTTTTTTATATTTTTCGCTAGTGCGAATTTAATAGAGGAATGGACGTCCAAAATTTGTTGCAAAAGAGTTTATAGAAATAAAAAATAAAAAATAAAATAGTGTAGAGATGTGACATTGTGATTGGGACAATCTTAGCCCTCCATTTGGAATGGATGGTTGGATAAGGGGAAAAGGGGGGGGGGGGGGGGTTATAACTTCTATGTTGTAGGGGAAGCATAGAAAGCTTGCCTTTCTCTCTCAGTCTATTTATTGGCTCACACATTGCTTTGTTCATTAGCTCACCTTGAAGGCTAGATTGGCAAAAGTAGAGTTTAAAAAAAATGTCGATTTGGATTCGAATCGATCAATTCTGATTAGGAATTGGTGGAAATCAGTCCATTTTTTAGTTGGAGCCAGAATCAGCTGGTTCCTATAGAACCAGATGGTACTCTAATAGAAAAATGTTTTTAGAGAGAGATAGATAGAGATTTGATCTGATAGGGTTTTAGAGATTTGCCCCATCATTAGTTTAGAAGATGAAAATTAAATTTTACAAATCAATTAATATGTTACTATATATATCATGTAATTTCTACAAGGTCTACTATAAGATATTTACTGAAAGACATTTTGAAATCTTGGAACTCATAATATGATTTTCTTTCGTTTTTTGTCGAAGGTGGATAGTATAAAAACCCTATCAAAGGGCAAAATTATTTATGAAGTTAACTAATGATTTGTTGAAGTTAACTAATGATTTCACACTATTATTTCATTTTTTTTCTTGAAATTTATTTAATGGGAAAACAGCATGTACTCCCTATAAAATCATAATCCCAAATAGCCTTCCCGATCCATAGAAAACCCATGGACTCCCATCAATTAGAGGTAATGGCATTTAACCCCCTCTGTACATTTCTATTGTCTAAATTACTATATTTAGAGTTTTTATTTTTGAAGGGATGGATTGCTCATAGCTTACGAATTATTGAAGTTTTTCTTATGAATTTGTATGGAGTTTTGTTTTTTTTTCTCTATTATCATTTTAGGGCTAGAATGATCATGGTGGTAGGAAAATTTGGGTATTTTTTAAATTAAAAATCATTCAATCGTTTGATCTAAATTGATTGCTCATGGCTTAAGAATTATTGAAGTTTGCTTTTGAATTTGTTATGGAGTTTAGCTTTTTTCTCTATTGTCTATTGTCATTCTAGGGCTAGAATGTTCTTGGTGGTGGGAAATTATGGGTTTTTTTTAGATTGAAAGTCATTCAGTCATTTGATCTCAATTGATTGCTCATGGCTTAAGAATTATTGTAGTTTTTCTTATTAAATTCTTATAGAGTTTGTCATTTTTTCTCTATTGTGATTTAGGGCTTGAATGTTCTTGGTTGTAGTAAATTTTTTATTTGTTTTGTTGTATCTGTTTTTTCTTGATTATCTTTGCATCAATTGTTTCTTATTTGATGTAGCTCTTTAAAAAAATATATACAGACTTTAGGATGGTCTATATTGCTAGTTGTATATATTTTGCTTATCTATATTGATAGATTGAACTATAGCTAGAGAAATGGTATTGCTTAGCTATAGCTTAGAGAAATAGTATTATTTACATACTAGAAATTTAGGATGAGGTTTTTCTCCAATTTCACATGCATTCGAATTCACGTCTACAACATCATTTAGTTTTGTTTCATTTTGCTAAAGAAAGGCATTGTATTAGTTTAACTTGGATATGAACCAGTTTTTACTTTGTAGAAATATTGAATTGCATGTTTATCTTAAAAGTTTCTTTTGCTTTATTTCAAGACTAGTTTCCATAATTTACTAAAAAATCCAAACATTAACATGATAAAATCGATAAGATTGCAGTATTCAAATAATCATTGTTAGAAATATTTTTGTAGGTTATGTCCCCCCCAACAACATGCCTACCTACCTCTTGTTAAAATTTAGTTGCAGCTCTTTTAAAAAGATCCTAGACCAAACTTGAGCAAGTTCAATGTATACAGTGTAAATTATTACAAATCTTGTACATGACAAAAGAAAATGAGTGATAACGTATTGATTTATTGTATTTTTGGTGGAGAACTACAATCAAATGTCGATGGGACTTTAGATTATATTGGTGGCGATGCATGTACATTTATGATTAACAATAGAACTGGGTGGTTAGATGACCTGCGAAAATATATAGCAGAGCGTTTCTAACTAGACATGCACTTGATATCATTGAGGTATTTTGTCTCGAGAAATAGAAGATTTATTATGAATCTATTAATGGACGATGATATTAAGAGGATATTGAAAGCACACAAAAGCGAGAATAATGTGTTTATCTATGTATTTGATGGGAGTGAACAAAGGGGTTGAAGTACTTCACGTAATACTAGCGCAATTGAAGAGGTCAGACCCCGCCAATCCTCAAATGTTTTGATCTCTGATTCCAAACTAAACAATGCACCAAGGTTGCTTAGTTCATGGGAGGATGCACTTACCGATATAGGGCAGCAGTTTGAATCCCTAGATGACTTTCGAGAAGCCCTTAGCAAGTTTACTATAGCACACAATTTCACATACTGTCTTGTTAAAAAAGAGGGGTATTGCATAAGGGCGAAATGCAAGGGTGATGGACGCAAATGAGAGATATATGCTTCGAAGTTTGGCAGGACGAATGTTTTTAGCATCAAAGCATGGAAAAAAGATCACTTGTGTAATATTGAGACAAGCAATGATGTGCAGAAAAGAGCGTCCCAAAAATTTGTTGCATCATTAATCAAGGATAAAGTAAGTGATATTGGGCATTACAAGGCTAAATAAGTCATGAATGATTTGTCTCGAGATTATAGATTAGAAATACCTATTGCAAGGCTTGATGAGGGAAAGAAATGACCATCAAAGACATACATGGTTTGCAATAGGAGGCATACAACTAGTTACCCGTATATGTATACCGTGTGATAGAGACGAATCCTAGTAGTTATATAATAGAACAAGTATGACAAGATGGTAAATTTCGTTGAATGTTCTTAAGCTTTTATGGCTCAATACATGACTTCAAAAGTGGATGTCGTCCATTTCTATTTCTCGATAGGACATCATTGAAGACACGATATCTTTGGACTCTACTTGCTGCCAACTCACTTGATAGGGAAGAACAAATGTTTCTCGTTGCATTCGCTATTGTGGATGCCAAAAGTATCGAAAACTTATTATGGTTTATGGAATCTCTAAAGATTGCTTTTGGGACAGATCGTAAAATCATTTTTTTGTCAGATAGACACATTGGATTAGTTGATACTATCTGTCAAGTTTTTGAGAATGCCCATCATGCCTTCTATGAGAGTCAATTAGTAGATAATTTCAAGAAGGAAGTAAAAGACATACCTACTGATATTAAGAAGGTAGTTATAAAATATTTTATCAGAGCATGTAGAGCATATATGCCACAAAAATGTTTTTAGAAGATGAGTGAAATTAGATCAATTTTTAAGACGCATTCAAGTGGTTCATGGAAGCATCGCCAGACTGTTGGACCACATCACTCTTCAGGGGTAAATGATATAACAAAATAACAACTAATGTGACTGAGTCAAATAACAAGTGGATTCTAGAAGCACGAGACATGCCAATTCTCTAGTGCGTTGACTTGATTAGAAAGAAAATCATGAAACCAATTGGATTGAAGAGTTGAGCAGGCATATAATTTGGGACAAATCATGAAACTATGCACGATCGGGTGCTGTGACAATTTGGGAAGGTACAAGGGATCCCTTTTACGCTACCTAAGTGAGATAGGAGGGAGAAGGTCGGTATACACCCCACAAATTGGACTGAAGAGTTAAGCAGTCAGATAAAAGATTGGAAGCAACGAGAGAGTAATATTGTCAAGGCAACCTTAGATAAATTTGGTGGTGTACCTACAGAAGAGTACATGTCCTGGTACAACATGTTTATGCAAAGATTTAGAAAAACCCCCATGCGCCCCCCGTCGCAAACTCAATCCCTTGTACAATCCTCCATAAGCCATGATGACAATATGAGTTTGATATACTATTTATTTTTGTATTTTTGTATTTTATTGTCTTAATATATCTTAAAATTATGATTTATTGTATTGTCTTAATATATCTTAAAACTAATGGTCTATTTTGTTTTTTATTGACTACTTGCAGCGACATACCTATATAGAGATGCTACAAGCTGCACTTAATGATGAAGTATTAGCCAGGGAATCGAGACGTTATGTACATGCGACTCATGATCTACTATTGAGTAATACTTATGTAGAGACAGGTGTCGAGGAGACAACGCTGACTGCAGGTGGAGAACTAGAAAGTGAAAGTGAGGGAGACAATGATAGTGAAAGTGAAGAAGACAATGATGATGGAGAAGATGATGTTGAAAGCCACGATAAAAATGAGAGAAAAACAAAGAAAAAATCTGATCACTTTCAGTCCTCGACGTTGCAAGATGAATCGAGGTGGAATTTAATATCGCGAAGAGATGGGAATGCCTAGGAGGAAAGGACCATGGGAATGCCTAAGTTGAGGCAGAAAAATTGACCTTTTTTTTTTGTTTGATATGTATGTTTGAAACAGATGTTAAGTAAAGAAAATGGTTGATATTGATATTGATGTTGAGTTTGATATGTATTTTTTGATATTAAAAAGGAAATGGTTCAAAGATAGTTGGATATGTATGTTCATTGTCTTTCTTAATGATGATGGTATTTCTTGAAATGGAAATGGTTTCAAGCGTAGTTAAAGTTACTCAGATCAGTCATCTACATACATAATATAATGTTTTCTTAAAAAGGAAATGGTTCAATGAGTGTAGTATATGGTCCCTTTAAAATATTCATTGCATAATATAAGATTTTATTGTTTCTTGATTTTTCAAGTCTTATGGATATGCCTTGACTGAGTTCAAATTGAGTCATATGATCATATCTAAACCATCTGCAACACTTGCTAAGTCCCCATCATATACATATCTTTTTTCTAGGATAAATTGTTATGGTTAAATCCATTCCTTTCATAAATAGAAATGATGAAGAAGCTGGAATGTGAAAAATAAGCAGCCATTTCATTGTGACTAGCTTCAAATCCATCTGCCACTTGAGTCACAGCGCTCCGACACTGTTTATGTGCACTCCGGTACTGTGTTAGTGCGCTCTGACACTGCGTAAGTTTGGTCAGCAGTGGAGCACTATGTAATCACAGCGCTCCGGCACTATGTATGTACGCTCCGGCAGTAGAACACTTTGGAGTCACAGCGCTTCGGCACGGTTTGGTGCGCTCCGGCACTATGTGAGTGCGCTTCGACTGTGCAACACTCTAAAGTAACAACGCTGCGACACTGGCTATGTGATCTCCGACAGTGGAGTCTTGAGTCACAACGGTCTGGCACTGTGTATGAGCACTCCGAGATGCGCTCTTGCACTATGTAAATGCGCTCCGACAGTACAACACTTTGTAGTCACAGCGCATCGGCACTGTCTATGTGCGCTTCAACAGTGGAGCATGAATCATTGTGCTCTAGCACTGTCTGAGTGCGCTTCGATAGTGGAATCTGGAGTAACATGCTCCGGCAGTAGGTATGTGCGCTCCAGTTGTAGGAATGCACTCGACACTATGTAAGTGTGCTTCAGCAATGCAACACTCTTGAGTCACAATGCTCCGGCACTACGTGTGCTCCGCGTCGGCACTTTTTAAGTGCGCTCTGGCAGTGGAATCTGGAGTCAAGGGACTCCGGAACTGTGTATGTGCACTCCGACAATAGGTGATGCGCTCCAGCACTGTGTAAGTGTGCTCTGGCAGTACAACACTCTGGAGTCACAACGCTTCGGCACTGTCTATGTAAGCTCCGACAGTGTCTATGTGTGCTTCAGCACTGTGTAAGTGTGCTCCGGTTGTGTAATCTGGAGTCACAACTCTCCAACACTGTGTATGTCCGCTTCGGTAGTGGATCATGCGCTCCAGCACTGCGATGGTTCGCTTCAGCAGTGGAGAACTCTGGAGTCACAATGCTCCGACACTTTGTAAGTGCGGTCCGGTAGTGGAGCACTCTGGAATCATAGTGCTTCGGCACTATGTAAGCACGCTCCGGCAGTGGAACATTTTGGAGTCCCAGGACATTGGCACAGAGTAAGTGCGGCCCGACAGTGGATGATGCTCTGACATGGTGGAAGTGCACTCCAACAGTGGAGCACCAGCATTGTCTATGTTCGCTCCGGCACTGGATCATGCCCTCCCACATTGTGGTGGTTCGCTCTGGCAATGAGTTCCGAAAGTCAATGTCAAATATGGAGAAATTGATTTTTGTGTATGGGAATGGCATTCCATCTACAAAAAATGAACTTTTTCCCTTGGGGGGGTATTTGCATAGAAAGTAAGTTTTTGAAAAACAGTGAGAAAAATTTAGGTTGGGGGTAAGTTGCATAGAAAGTGTGGTCTGGGGGCGTTTTATAATTTTCTCAAGTATTTTTATGTGTACGAACTGCATACTAATCTAGTATTTTACTAAGGGAGTAATGGAAAAGCTATTTATGCTCCCCCTATAGCATAGTAGTTCTATCCTCCCCCACATTTTTAACCATTGATTGAGAATGGAGGGTTGACATTCATTCACTCAAGTTATCACAAAATGGGGGGCACGGGATCAACCAGTAACCCATTTGAAATAAGTCCGTAGTAGAGAGAGAGAAACCCATTTTTAGAGAGAGAGAAAGCACGGGAGAAGAACGGGATAAAGGGTTTCTTGGAGGAGAGAGAGAACGCAGAAACCAGTGCGAGAGAAAGAGAGAGTACACACTGGTAAAAGAGGGAGAGAGGGCTTCTTGGAGAGGAGAGAGAGCACACACCATTAAAGAGGGAGAGAGAGGCTCTTATAGAGAGAGGATAGTTCTTCTATGCTATAGGGAAACCATAATAAGCTTTCCCGAGAGGAAGAGAGAAAGATTTATTTTTCTTCCAGAGGATTAGGGCAGGAAGGTCTTAGAGAGAGAGAGTCCAAAGGAGGGCAGGAAACAAGAAGATTCTTGAAGAGGAGTGAGAAAGAAGTTGGGCCCAACCCATGGTGACCTCTTTTCTCTCAAGGCCAAGAATTACTTCGCCAGAAAACAGAAATCCCCCCTTGGCGATTGGCTCTTGAAGCCACTTGTGGTTGATTGGTTGTAGTCGAGTGTGTGGCTCGACAATTTGCTCGGTCATCCCGACAACAAGGTTGCCGCTGCTCTTCGTCGTACTCAGCCCTCTAGGGCAGCACCCAAGGCTCTCATCTTCACAGTTAATTTGCAGATCTCAGGTTTGATATTTTTCTATTTTCCTTTTTATTTAATTTTAGATGTGTGTTTGCATGTGTGTATGTTTTAAAGTAATCTCTCTAGCATCATTTGTGAAATTTATTTCGTTTTGCTCTCTCTCTCTAGCATTATTTGTAAACTATAGAGTTGTTTATTATCTCTCTCTATCTATCTTTGTTTCTTGAATGATATTAATTGTGTGAAATTTAGAGCTATGAATGATTGATAGATGTTTTCTTATGTGAAATTTGAACAAAGTGGTGTCTTTTTTTTTTTAAGATGCCTTGGAGCTTAGTAGTTCTTGCAATTTTATGGAAATTTGGAGTTGAGTATTGTTGTCTATGTTACTTTTTTTAATCCATCTTGGTAGGGCTGCTTGCTTTTTTGTGAAATTTTTTTATTGCTATTTTTTTTGTGAAATTTGGAGGTTAGTAGTGTTTCTATGCAATTTTTAGAATCCGTTAGGCATAGGATTGCTTCCATTTTTTCCTAAATCTGAAAGTTGAGGTAATGGTTTCATGTTTGTTTTTTGGAGCCATTGAGGGGAATTTTTTTTTTATGAATTTTGAACTAATTGTCCTTATCATTTTTTATGAATATCAGGGCCAAGTAATATCTTTTAGTTAATTTGTGGATCCTTTGAAACTGTGGTTGTTGCATTTTTTTTGTTGAAGCTTTGAACTAATAGTATTTCTTTTGTCATTTTAAGGATCCATGTTGATAAGGGATTCTTGTCTTTCATCATTGAGTAGGACACAAGTTGCGAATTTACGAAAGTGGGCTACTAGTTTTAAGCCTTGCTCCAATTAAAAAAAAAGAACAAAAAGAAAAGAGAAAACAAGGCACCCTCTTAAATTGGGCTTTTTTTTATTGAATAATGGTTGCTTATCTCAATGAATTACTTAATCGAACTCTTCTTTGCTCTGCCTAATCATATGCGGTGTGTTTGCTTTGTAGATTGCATATACCGACGCCTCGAATTTATCAACAATATTATTTATCAGAAAGGAAAAATGTTACTTATTTAGCTTCCTTTCATAACATCCAAATACTGATTTTTTCTCATATGAACATTCTTAGGATTAAGAATTGTATCTCATTGTTTGCAATGTTAATCTTTTTTACTTTCTTGTGATCATAATGTTGAGGATTGATATCTTGTATTCTTAGGAAATAGATCTGCCAAGGTGGAGTAAAAAGCCTGAAGGTCCGAAGGCTCAGAGGAGTCGTCCTGATAGGTTGACTCGATGGCCTCGGCCCATGTGGGGGTTCGGGGGCGGCAGCCTCTGAGGAAAAAGTCAAATATATCTATACATGGGATTCAATATATATGGGACTTAATATATATTCGTATAAAGGTATTTTGGTAATTTGTACCATCTATCTAAAACTCGATATATATTGTTGCGTTTGGGGGTTTATCTAGGGTTAAGGGAAGGACGCAGATTACTATGTAATAAGAGAAGTGTGAGGAAGAGAGTTTTTTGTAACCCTATTCTCCATTGTCAATAAAGAAGTTCTCATCTCTCGTAGACGTAGGCACGTTGTCGAACCACGTATATCATTGCGTTGTGGTTGGTTGTCTCTTTCTTTTGTGTTTGTTTCTTCTTTCGAGTTTTCGTGGATTGCTTTTCGTTTCTACATATAATATAACAATAATGTTTTTATTACTTTTAATCTCTTGAAACACGAGGGCGCAAGCACCACAGTGTAGTATTCTACTTTGCATCAGATGATGCCTTACTTCTTGACTCATTACACTATAAATTCATGCATGGTGACGACGCATTCCAGAACGCATCATGAGGAACCCAGATGGGAACTTCCACTAAGGGTGAAAGGGAAGGGTGATTGCGGCCTCTTACATATTTGTAATTTAAAGTCTTGTAGTTGGATATGTACAAACTCAGCGTTGCAGGCGTATGTTGATGTAGTATCTTGCCCTCAAACTCTATGTATGTGTAACATGTATTTAAGACAGTAACCTTTCTCAAATGAATTCTATTTCTTACATTTTGTCTTTTTCTTGGTGAATTGGGAGTTGAGACAATATCTTTTTCAAGTGAGTTCTATTTAAGACAGGACCCTAAATACACACTAATTCTTTTTGTGAGAATCATGGATTGCAATTCAAGTTCTTCAAACTGTGTTCCCATGGAATTTTTTTTCGATTCAAGCTTGGTGTTTCCTTTTGATCCAGGGAATTTGGTCTAGGTAGTGAAAATGTTAAAATGGGTAATCAGTGGTAGTTTTAATTACTTCTCATAGTACTATAATCAAATTTGGGTAATTTTCTGAGAGCATGTATGCTTCTATCTTGATATCTACACTTACCTGATACTATCTAGTGTATGAATTTGGGGAAATTAGAAATGGCATTTCTAACTGACATAAAGTAGAAACGACGGCTATCTCCACTCTCATACTATTTGGTGTATGAATTTGGTGTACTATTATTTTAGTATTAAAAGCTAAGGAGTAGTATTGGAAGCGCAAACCATCCATAGAGTTCGTACGAGGGAGAGAGAGAGAGAGAGAGAGAGAGAGAGAGAGAGAGAGAGAGAGAACAGCGACACACACAACCAAGAGTAGAACGAAGAGAAGTAAGAGTAGACGTAGTACAGTAGAGTAGCGTAGAAGAGTACTACTAACTATTAGTTT
>NW_006500000.1:234284-325475 GCF_000471905.2 Amborella trichopoda
ACGTAGTACGTAGTAGTAGTACGTACGTACGACGTACGAGACGAGACGAGACGACGACGACGAGAGAGAGAGAGAGAGAGAGAGAGAGAGANAGAGAGAGAGAGAGAGAGAGAAACATGCACATACACCCAAAGAGTGACAAAGAGAGTAAGATAGCTAGGTCATAGATAGCGTGAGAGATCTACATATTGTTTGCAACATATGGAAGCTATACAAAAATTTTATTTGCAACATCAATTTGCAAAATGGAAAGCTATACAAAAATTCCATTTGAAGCTATTCAACATGCACTTTGAAACTATACAAAATTCTACTTGCAACATTAATTTGCAAAATATGGATATACAAAAATTCTATTTCGAAGCTTCATTCCAAGATAAAGTCTTCTCCATTAGCATTGGGTTGCAAAAAATTTCAAAGATGACGAGCTTGATTGTTGAGCATTGGGCTTGCAAAAAACTTCTAAGATGATGAGCTTGATTGTTGAGCATTGGGCTTGCAAAAAATTTCTGAGATGATGAGCTTGAGGGTTGACCATTGGGCTTGTACAAAAACTCCAATCTTGTTCTTAAAGTTATGGCCTATGTTTTGACTTCATGTATTGTTATCCAAACTGATATAATCATTGAAAATTTAGGATATACATTAGCTCGATAACCAATTGAAAATGGAAAGAACTAAGCATTTAACATAAAACACATGCCGTTATATCCTAATACATTTAATATATAACGATCAATTAGTGCAAGTGTATTATCGATATACCGTCAAAAAAGCGAATGGTGTATATAGCGAAGTCTACATATTGTTTCGCTCAGCTTCAGGCTCCATTATGGGAATTTCCATGTCAGACCTGCATAAGTTGCAAATTAGTGATTAGTTGATGCATTATTTCAAATTCACAAGACAATATTAAAGTACAACAATATTAAATTATAATTGTAAGCATAATTATAATTTTACCCTTGAGTTTTCAAAGTTGGACAAGTTCGCCTACCATGGCCTACATTTTGGCAAACAAAATACTTCCCCGTGCTTGTCTTCTCTTCCCATAGTGCTTTCTTTCTTGCAATGCCGAGTCGCCCTTTTGTTCGAACACATTGTGATTCAAGTATAAAGATGTTTGGGTTAGTCCATGGTGTGTGACTATGACTAGACATGACATCATTTATATTACTACCTTGATTCGAACAAGTTGTCTCTTTTTCATACTCCAATCTCTTTCTCTCCACTTTTTCATTACACTCCATAACAATGTTTTTTGTAAATTCTCAGAGTGTTTCACTATTTGATCTGTTTGATACAACTTTAAAGGCGGCTCTACTTAAATCATCGTAACGAGCAGTTTGAAACTCCTTATAATCAGCCTTAATTTGAACACCATCGCCATCTGATACCATCTCTTTGTTTCCTTCCTTAGTCCATCTTGTCATGATGTAGTGCTTGAGGATGAGCATAACACTATTATAATAGAAAACCTTTAAAACATGTGCACAAAGAATACCATCATGTTCATACAAGCAATATGTACGAGCTGCTGTGATTTCTAATTCATTGAATACCACTTTATATTGTGGCCGATTGACATCATATTTATACACCCTATATGTGGTATTTGATCCCTCAACTTCTATAAACTCTGCAACCATGGGAGGTATCTTTTGAGTTTCCTCAACAAACTTCCTAAATACATCATGGGTGTATAACTTAGTAGCTTGTTTTTCATAGAGGAATGTCATTCTCATTATTGGAATACCTTCAGTGCTCGTGAAGTCCCTCATATTTTTTTCTCATATAAATGATCAATTGCTTTATAGCACTGCTTTACAAAACCTAAAAAACTGATGTGTGAATTTACATACTGTTTAATAAAACTATTTATAGATTTACTCCGTGGACTAGACCGTGCACCAGCAAGAAATGTATCATTTATATACATATCAACCCACTGAGAACGACATCCATATATTTTGTCCAACCATTCATTCCTCCTGAGCTCATATTTTTGACGCATTCACCAACGATCCTCAAAATCATTAATTATCTCATTATAATCAGTAATGATTCTATGCAACTCATGTAAGAACCCTGGGTGCTTCCGCTCAACATGGCTCAATTTTTCTTGAAACTTTCGTGAAATATGCCATCTACATAATCGATACCTTGTATTTTGAAGAACTTCTTTAATTGCAGCAGTCATGGCTGCGCCTTGGTCAATAATGATGCAACCTGGTTCTCGACCCAGCATAGCTTCTAGCCAATGCCCAAACAACCATATAAAAGACTCTATTGTCTCATACCTAATTAGTGCACAACCAAAGACTATATTGTTTCCATCATGGTTTGCTCCAATAATGGGGACAAAAGGTATATGATATGCATTTGTCTTCTTTGTTGTATAAAAAATAACTACATCGCCAAATTACTCATATGATATCCTTGATCGCGAGTCAATCCATAGCACATTATAAACTTGACCTACTCCATCAAGCTATATTTCATAAAAAAAATCATGGGTTCGCCTCAACACGCTCACGAAAGTAAGCCAAAAGAGCCTCCCCATCCCTCCCTCTAACACTCGCCTTCCTGCGGGTGCTATGGATAAAGTTTTCGACATCTACATGAGTGAAGCCCAGAGCATTTGACCCATTCGCATGTTCTGTTAAAATATGCATAATTTTATGCACACCAAACCTTGCTGAAGATATCGCTTTGATCAAGTTCATGGTAGCTGTTAGGATGGCTCGATGTGATCTTAAATGATGTACCTTTGATGGCGATGTAAACTTGTGGGAGTGCTCCTCAACAAATTTTGTTACAACCCACTTTCCCTCTTTCATCATGCGTACCCTTAACATTGCTTTGCATCCGTCTTTTGTTATTGGTCGATGATGAATTTTTTCTACATACTTTGGATCACGTTTTCCTTCTTTTGAACAAACATAATCTCGCATCCTCAAATTGTTGTCATTGTCTTTCCTTGCCCTCTCAAGACGAATGCTAAAGTTTTTTCGTTAGGCATAGGCATTGTAAAATTTATACACAGCATCCTCAGATTCAAAGTTCATTCCTATAAATAAGTCCTTTTGATGCCCACTATTATCTTGTTGATCACAAAACAGTGGGACCTCATTGTCCTCACCATCCCCAGTTGCTATGATATTGTCATAACCCGCATGCATAAAATTGTCTTTATAGAACTCATCATGGTCCATCTTTATAGAAAAAACAGTATTTGAAAGGAAGCTAAATAAGTAACATTTTTCCTTTCTGATAAATAATATTGTTGATAAATTCGAGGCATCGGTATATGCAATCTACAAAGCAAATACACCGCATGTGATTAGGCAGAGCAAAGAAGAGTTCGATTAAGTAATTCATTGAGATAAGCAACCATTATTCAATAAAAAAAAGCCCAATTTAAGGGGGTGCCCTGTTTTCTCTTTTTCTTTTTGTTCTTTTTTTTTTTATTGGAGCAAGGTTTAAAACTAGTAGCCCACTTTTGTAAATTCGCAACTTGTGTCCCACTCAGTGATGAAAGACAAGAATCCCCTATCAACATGGATCCTTAAAATGACAAAAGAAATACTATTAGTTCAAAGCTTCAACAAAAAAAATGCAACAACCACAGTTTCAAAAGATCCACAAATTAACTAAAAGATATTACTTGGCCCTGATATTCATAAAAAATGACAAGGACAATTAGTTCAAAATTCATAAAAAAAAATTTCCCCTCAATGGCTCCAAAAAACAAACATGAAACCATTACCTCAACTTTCAGATTTAGGAAAAAATGGAAGCAATCCTATGCCTAACGGATTCTAAAAATTGCATAGAAACACTACTAAGCTCCAAATTTCACAAAAAAATAGCAATAAAAAAATTTCACAAAAAAGCAAGCAGCCCTCCCAAGATGGATTAAAAAAAGTAACATAGACAACAATACTCAACTCCAAATTTCCATAAAATGGCAAGAACTAGTAAGCTCCAAGGCATCTTAAAAAAAAAGAAAAGACACCACTTTGTTCAAATTTCACATAAAAAAACATCTATCAACCATTCATAGCCCTAAATTTCACACAATTAATATCATTCAAGAAATAAAGATAGATAGAGAGAGATAATAAACAACTCTATATTTACAAATAATGCTAGAGCGAGAGAGAGCAAAAAGCTATAAATTTCACAAATGATGCTATAGAGATTATTTTAAAACATACACACATGCAAACACACATATAAAATTAAATAAAAAGGAAAATAGAAAAATATCAAACCTAAGATCTGCAAATTAACGGTGAAGATGAGAGCCTTGGGTGCTGACCTAGAGGGCTGAGTACAATGAAGAGCAGCGGCGACCCTGTTGTCTGGATGACCGAGCAAATTGTAGAGCCGCACACTCGACCACAACCAATCAACCACAAGTGGCTTCAAGAGCCAATCGCCAGGGGGGATTTCTGTTTTCTGGCAAAGTAATTCTTGGCCTTGAGAGAAAAAAGGTCACCAAAGGGTGGGCCCAACTTCTTTCTCACTCCTCTTCAGGAATCTTCTTGTTTCTTGCCCTCCTTTGGACTCTCTCTCTAAGACCTTCTTGCCCTAATCCTTTAAAAAAAAGAAAAAAAAAAATCTCTCTCCCTCAAAGCTTTATAACATAAAAGAACTATCCTCTCCCTTCAAGAACCTCTCTCCTTTTAATGGTGCAGGCTCTCTCTCCTCTCCAAAAAGCTCTCTCCCTATTTTACCGGTGTGTGCTCTCTCTCCTTCAAGAACCCTTTATTTTATTTTTCCGTGTTTTTTTTTTCTTTAAAAATGAGTTTCTCTCTTTATTGTAGATTTATTTAAAATGAGTTATCTATTAATTCCGTACCCGACAACTTAAGTGAGTGAATGCCAGCCATCCATTGTAGATCAATGGTTAAAAAGGCGGAGGAAGTTAGAACTTCATGCAGGTAGAGCATGGAAAGCTTTCGCGGGAGCATGCTCTTTGCTCATAGATACTCGTACCGTACGTAGGATCAGGTCGTCAGTAAGTGTGTCGTCATCACCGTGGATTTGTCAACACCAGTCTTTCTTCTACCTTGGGTTAGGGTTAGGGTTAGGGTTTGGATGGAACTGCACCAGGCATGGAGACTTAGCCTCAGGGCAGATCTGTTTCCAGTAGTGCGGGTAGGCGGATCTAAAGGTTGGCTTCCTTTAAATTTCGGATCTTTTCTCAATTTGATCTGTTTTTTTTTCTCCTGTTTTCTTCCTTTTATGAATCTTTCGTATTTTCTTCTTATTTTTCTGCACCCTCGAGCAGATCTGAGGTTGGGCAAGTTCTTATTCCGGTAAATTTTCATCTTTAGTATTACGTGGTCATGATTTTCATTTTGATCTGATACTTTTTATTTCTTACATTTTTCTCTCTCTAATGTTTTTCTTCTGAGAAATGAACAATTCCCCTGCGGATCCGTCAGGATCATATTGTTTCGTATGAGGTCGAGTCTCTTGATATCGTGTTTCTGCTAATCATTTCAGGTTTTGTTGATCTTAGAATATCATGTTTCTTTCTCTTTTTTTGTATCATAGAATGGTTTGCTTGCATCTTATTCTAAAAAAATGGAAATCTTGGTACCTCAGTAGTGATCCTTGATTTATTTTTATAGTGTATGACACATTCTCCTTTTCTCACTCTCTTTTATGTTTTTCCAGTTCTTTCTTGTAGCTGTAGTCATCCTTGATCTGCTTTATTGTTTCTCACATGGTCTTTGTTGGTATTGTCTTTGTTGAGATGTGATGATAACAGAGGGCGAGCTTGAGCTTATATTCAACGCATCGATTTCATGACCACCAAAAGTTCTTAGATATGGTTAATTCTTCTAGTATCCATATTATATCTTGAAGCTTTTATCAACTTACCAGAACTATTTGAAACATTATGTAATATGTTAAATGTTTTATTATGAAATTTGGACCTTGATGAGAATCTTCTTTTTGCCAAAAAAATAAAATGTAATGTAATGGTTTATCCTTTTTGGAGCCTCAACACATAATCCTTTTCTCTTCAGAGGGGGAGACAATAGTAAAATCATACAGTGGCAACATCTACATGAATTTCCACCCGCATAATCGGTGAAAATGTTGGTCAAAGGTTCAGTTTTTGAAATTGTATATTTTACTTGAAGAGTACCAAATCATTGCAGTCCATGCTAGTTACTTCAGTAAGTTAAGTCTGAAGGCGAATTCCTTTGATTTTGTCAGCTTCATGAGAGTGAACAAGCCAACATTACTCCCAAAATTTCAACTTTTGGAAAATCTCGAGAGTGCTTGACGTGGATATGTGAAAGCTATTCACCAATGCATTATATAATAAGAAGTACATGAAAGAAAACTAAATATAGAACAGTGCAAATATGAAGAACATTAGCAATTCTTTTATTTTTGTGGTTTTATTATTTCTTATGTTTTTATCATTTTTATATTTGTTTGTATGAAAACAATATTTTGAGACATAAAAACATGAGTGTAAAGGAAAAAAATACCATGAAAAATAGCAAGAATATCAATATGCCCAATATTATGACCTGTTTTATATTTTTGCTTTTTTGAAATATAAATCGATCGAAGACCCTATGCAATATAATAGATGGCACATAAATTTACGTAAAACATTTATTTTGTTTCAGTAGTAGTAGATTTACATTTATCCTGAATGTATCATATTCTGATAGTCCTAACCCAAGTGTGGATGTAAACTGGGTTGCATTCATGCTTGTCACTATTTAGACATTCCAATCATTTTGATTGTAAAACCCCAAAAGGATATGGTCTATACTTGATGACTTTCTATCCTCATCCCAAACAACCCTCTAAATGAGTATCATTGTACAAGTCCAAATGGAGGAGGATTTCCATTTAATCCCATCACTACCTGCTTCAATGTGCACCTGGGATATTTGAATGGTTTAAGAATACTTCTCCATGCTCTGCATTTGCAATTGGATTTGGCAGGCCATTTTAGTGTTTCATGAGGACCATGGGTATCCTCTGTTGTCATCCTTGATGTAGAGTTCTCATTTTCAAGATCCTTTTGTTATTTTTCATCCAATAGAAATCATCCTATAGGAGATTCTCATCTTCTGGCTCATTCCTTCTCTTGGGCTCATAGTCAGAGTGGATAATAGTACAAATTACAAACAACTCTCTCTCTCTCTCTCTCTCTCTCAGTTTTTTGAGATGAACACTTCTAATGCTTCGAACTCTTCCAGTCCTCCTTCATTGAGCTCCCTCCTAATGTATCGGTCGAAGCAACCTCTGCTTCACTATCTTCCAAGTATTCATCACCTTTGTGATTGCCATTTTAGGATCCTTCGCAATCTTCATTCATATCTATACAATTCAATCTTCTAAAAATAACCTTTTTACCTTATTCATTATTGTATTTATATTACCTTCAAGTTTCCCATCAAGGATTTAGTGGCCCTTTAACCTCGAGAGCCACTCATTTTACATCATCCCATCTGGGTCACACTTGTTTCTTCTTGAGAGTGTCCTTTATTTGCCAAAGGCTAGAGCTGTTCTGTATGATTGATAAAAAAAGAAAGAACTATGAATAGAAAACAATAAGTAACATGAGAGTTCCCCTACTCTTTAGACTGGTTAAACAGCTCCTGATAATTCACCGAGGACTTTGTCATTTTGCATCAAAAGGCTTGCAGCTGAGAAAAGTCACTTATTGGCCAATTTTTCCCTCCCAATCTTTCTTTATCATCCAATCTGGGCAATCCTCATCCGCATGGTTATTTGCAGTCATAAAACATTGTTGAGAGGTAATGTACATCTTTGACTCATATATTGGGGGCATTTTACATTTTATAACAGTGGACAACTATTGTTTAAAGGTTTCTCCTGTTAAGAAAATAAACAGCCTAATAACAACAATTTTGCCCTTAACTTTCAAAGCCAATGAAGTGTTACTAAGTTTCTCCTGTGTGTCTCTGTGTGTGCTTTGATGGGTAAGCTTGAGATTTAAACCTTGACATGGGTTGCAAATATATGAGCTGTAAACAATGAGGCCATTAAGCTTAAACCCCTGGTGATTTTCTTTAAGGATTCCAGATATGTTTCCATGTTTTTGTGGTGGTCACTTGACAGAACTCCTGATGCTATACCGACTTGAATAGTTGCTCTTTCATTAAAGCATGGTTTCTATTTATAGTATTTGGCTCAATAAATGCTGGCCCTTTAGTGTCACTATCACATTTACCAAAAGAAAGAAAAAGAAGGAAAACCCAAGTGGGTATTCCCTAATTTTGAAAGCTTGCTCATAATGCTGCCTTCCATGTCATCATAAGAGTACAGAAATGTCGGCAATCACCCCTTGCCTTCTTATAGTTAGAGGGTAATTTAAAAGTGGATACTGCCATGAATATATAAATTGATTACCATTTATTCAGTTGTAATTGATTAATGTTTGGTCATGTTTTGCCTTATCATTATTATTATTTTATAAACTGTTAACTTTGCCTTTTATTAATGTTTTGTCATGCTTTTCATTTTACACAGTTTTGCAGAAGAAATAGGAAGAGATGGCTGCACATAGGATTGCTCATGTTGCGTACACTGGACCAAGTATTATTAAGGAGATCTTCTATGGCATGACGCTGGGCCTGTTGGCTGGGGGCGTTTGGAAGACTCACCACTGGAACGAGCAGAGGAAAACCAAGGCTTTCTATGACTTACTTGAGAAGGGTGAGATCAGTGTCGTTGCAGAAGAGTAGCCTCTCTCTCTCTCTCTCACAAAATTCTTCCCTTCCATTATTTTTCTACTCTCAATTGCTTCCAATTTTTATCCAAGGAATTGGGTGTTTGAGTATATGGGTCAGGTACAATAAAATAACTGCCAAAACCCGTATGCTCTTATTTATTCGGATTGTAACGATGTGTTAGCCTTAGAGTAAGGGCTGAGCCAATCTTGGCAAATAAACAGAGGCTTTCCTTTTTAGCATCAAGCTTTCACTTTCTATGGAAGATACGTGGTTGTTTGGTACCTATCAAATGCCCGAATTCTGAAATTTATAGTCTTATGCGTTGATATCAAATATTTGAGACTGGTAGTGATTCGAAAATCACCCGTCTCACAAGGACCAGAATGGAAGGCGGGCGATTTTGGGCCAAGAAACGTCAAGTCACCTGAGTCTCCTGGTTAGCCGGTTTTTTAAAAGAATTAATAAATATAGCCCGACCCGGAAATTACCCTAGTTGGATTGGGGGTATCAATATTGGACACATGTCTCCAGTAATTTTTGAGACATTGTTTGAGAGGTTGTAAGGTAAGTTATGTGATAACTGGATTACGAATATCGTACTTCTCAAATCATGGACTGTTAAATAGTAGTAACAATGCACTAGTGGTAGTAAACAAAAGGGTATTTGATCAGGTGGGCGGTTTCTCTTGAAATGATGGGTCCCTGTCCACCATTGGATCCTTAGGCAGGAGGATCCCCTCCATTGAGTTATTTATTAAAAAATTCACATGAAGAGGTTTTTCAATGCCAAAAAATCCTCACAACCATCATCTCATCCTCAAGGTGCATGGACTTGAGAAAAATGGATTTCAAGCTGTGGAAATAGGACATCTTGCATTGCAATTTTTGAAACGTCAATTTTCCATTTTCAAAATTTTCAAATGTTTGTAGATCTGTTTGATTTATGCTATTTTTTAAGCTTTAAATTTTATAATTTGATATAAAAATAATTTTTCAGATCGTTACAAATATTTTAAGTACTAAAACATCTTTGAATACTATTTGAAAGTGCGTCTTACTTTGATTATCAAATATGAAGCTCCATGTCACATTTATGCCCCCTTGAAAATGGATGTCTAGGTAATATATTACAGTATACACTATTGAAGTGTCTTTTATATTTAGGTATATTGTCGTACTGGTTGAAGGGATTAATTTGAGAATTTTTCGATGCTAAGATTACAAATTTTTTTTTGTGGGATTTGGTTTGCAACTATGATCTTTTGTCATTGATCCCAAGCTTCGTATTAAAAAAGGACGAAGTTTTTATAAGGCCTCGACTTAGGAAAACAGAATAAAGCCTCACCTCAAATCCTTATTCGGAAAACATTTTCGGCAATGGAAATCTCCATAATGGTTCTAAAATCAATTTTGAACATTGACAATAAACATTGAATTTCAAAAAATATATAGATGTTCCGGATCTATGAGCACTTATTTTTAGGATGAAGTTGATGGTCTTGGTAATTTGTTATTATATTTAGAGTTTCAGATCCTAATTTGGTCTATAACCATAATGTTCAAGCAGAGATGATCGATGTAAAGGTTTTCCAATACTTGAATTGCAATTTTTAATGAGTTATTTGACGAGGCTCTACTTATTTTGAAAGGGCTATAACCTTATCAAACCATTTTCTATAAAAAAAATGGTGCGATGAGTCTTTGAGAGCCCATTTGGAAAATCTTCCCCGCAAAACCCTGCCACAAAATGTAGTTCCAACATCGGAAACACGATGATGGTCAGAAAATCTCTCTCGATCATAATTATGAAATTTAAAACTCAAGTGATGGTATGAAGATTTGTATTGACCCTTCTTGTGAAATTTTAAACTCCAAAAATGGTTTTCACTCGATGCATGAACACTTGAAAATAAACTATCTAGATAATTTACCATGAAAAACTAGTTCTGAAACCTGTAATCTATTTTTTGAAGTATAGACTATTTGTTTTTAATACACGGAGATCACAATCATCATTTATCGTTTTGAAATTGGGTGATTGAGGATGTGTCATTAAGCACAAAGTAAAAAAAAATTTCTCATCGTGACACACTTTCATATATAGTTAAGTGATTGTGACTTTTTTATATCAAAAATAAATATTCCCATAGTTTACCATCCCAGTAAATATAGACATGATTATTCTGATTATTTTTTTTTGTCAACAAAACTTCAATTTTCAAGTGCCTTGCTATAATGTTTTTCATTATAAAAAGGATATGTCATCTTTCATAATTTAAAGATAAACCATTGTACTAGACATAGCGAAAATTAAGCCTATAATGGTAACGACAATTTTAGTTAAGGACACGGTTTCTATGCAGCCAGCCCGCATATTATAGAAATGTGGGCTTGGTAATAAATTTATTTTTTAAATATAATTTGGTCCTAATTTTTAGATAATATATAATTTTTAACATGGATATCATGAATATAAAAAAAAAAATTGAAAGCTAAAAGTAATAATTATATTAAAAAAACATTTGGATTGTTAGTTACAATCAGTGGTTTAAAAAATGGATTGGTGCCTCGAATCCGGCACCCAAAAAACCAACCGGATCGGTGAATTGGTGATCTGGATAGGGAATCGGCCGAATTGGTCAAATTAAGCCTTAAAAAAAATCCAAAAATATTATTAAAATTCATTATAAATGTTGTTTTTTAGGAATTCAATAAAAAATGAGGGTGCTACATTATTAACTTTCATTTTTTTCATCAACATGTAAATATTGAGAGGTTCTTTCCATGTATGAACTTATATTAATCATTAAATTTGTATCACATAAAAGAAAAGTCATAGAATTATCATAGATAAAGTATATAATCATACATGGACTACAATAAAGAATGAATTAAATCAATGAAAAAATGGCCAATTAGAACCTAAAAACAACCTAACTAACTATAATCCAAAATTATTACAACCTAACTGACTATAATATTATATACTAAAATTGAAATTGTTGGTTTACATTTTATAATTATTTTATTACATAAATAATAACAAATCTAAAATATATTATAATATTATCTAATTTAAAGTGTATTATTGACAATTGTAAGAAAAATAGTACATTACATGATTTATAATACAAAAAAATTAATAAATAAAATAAAATATTTGGTTATCAATGTAGAAATTATTAGAATGCGTACCAATTTTTGAAATAACACTTTAATTTTTCAAAATCTAATTTTTTAGATTTCTAGAATAAATTTAATGGAAGAGATTGTTAGTAGAGAGAGAGAGAGATTTCAAATCGCATCATGAACCCTATCTTTGAATTAATATTCCTAAATTCATGTTAAAGATCATGATGTTATAAAAATAAAAAAAATTATTAGATCATTTATTCCTAGGTTGTATTAAGAAATAGTTGTTGTATTAAGAAATATCTTTTATTTTTTTGACAAAAATACTTGTTGTATTACTTTTTATTTATTTTTTGACAAGAAAAATATGATACGTGTTATATATACATAGCCTAGGCTCTAAACAATCAAATTAGAGCCTACCTCAAAACTTTCATTAGAAGAGGTTGTTTTGATGCCTAAATATCATCAAATTGATCATCTCGACATCAAGATGTATGGACATGGGAAAAAATGGATTTCAAACTTTGGAAATAGTACATCTTGTAACGGATTTTTGGACCATTGATTTTCAAGTTTTCATAGATATGCTCGATCAAGACTATTTTTGAAACTTTAAATTTTATAACTTCAGATGAAAATATAATTTAAGGCTATCACAAAACTTTTCAGTACTGAAACCATATTTCTCGACACTATTTGAAGGTGGGCCTTAATTTGATTGTTTAGAGCCTCGGGTCTATACAAATTGCACTCAAGACAATACAATTTATTTCAAACTTTTAAAACATTATAATACAAAATATAAATTAGTGACGGATATCTTTTGGGCCATAGCAGTAATAAGGAAAATTATCACAAATGTACTTTAATTTTCGTTTATTTAGAAAAAACCCCAATTTTCATAAACTTCGTCCACAACCCCTTCTTCAATTTTGCTTCAATTAACGTTCAAAATAACCATCATAGTAGTTGTATTACTGTAATAACTTGAATGAATATTACGGTACTTTAAGTACCGTAAAACCTAAGCCATATTATATGGCATTTTAACTACTGTATCACAGCGGCAAAGGCAGGATAAGATGTGCATGAGCCATCTCTAGAGGCAAGGGCAGGATGAGCTTGTGCACCTCTTCTTTTGGGATGAAGCCATGGCTGAAAAGATAAGCTCGGGGAATGAGTTTATGAGAATGGTTTGTCAGGATAAGCTTGTGCGTCTCTTCTTTTGGGAAGAGGCCATAGCTGGCTATGGAGAAGAGGAGGACTAAGAGCCAAGTGGTGCCAGTTTTCGGGGTAGAGGCCAAGAGAATATCGTCTGGATGACTCACAAAGTGTTTGGAGAAATCCATTGTTGTCTCGACATGATCCTCCGGATACCAATAGCCTTGCCATTATGGTACCCTATAAATGTTTGGTGGTGGGGAGATCTTGGGACAAGCTGGAGACCAAGGGATGTGGACAGTCAAATGATAAGCTTGAGATGGCGCACATCATATCCCGCCCTTGCCTTTGTGATACGATAGTTAAAATGCCGTATAATATGGCTTAGGTTAAAAAGTACTGTAATATTAGTTCTAGTAAGGTTATTTTGGTCACAAAATGCTTAAAATTGTGGATGACGTTTATGAAAGTTGGATTTTTTTTTTCTAAATAAATGAAAATTAAGGTATATTTGTGATAATTTCCCTAGTAATAAGTTAAAAAAAATTGTATCCTATTCTTGACCCATTAACATTTGCTTAATACAAATGTTTGAAATCCTATAATAAATAATTTTAAGAACCATGAAAACACACTAGTAATTTTTTAAAGAAATTAAAGTCTTTAATTACAAAGAGAAATGAATGATGATAGTTCTTGAAATTTTACAAAAAAATTAAAATATTTTTATTTTTGGTACTAAAATTGGAATGAAAATTTTAATATTTAAAATTTATAGAAATTAGTTTTATATAACATTTAAAGGCACAAAAATCAATAAAAATAAAAATTTATTTAGTGGGCACATGGACATATACATATAATAAATATAAGTTATGTACATAAAAAGAGAAATGATCCTACATGCGGATCTATAAAAAAGTCAAGTCCCACACCCATGTGGTAACTTTTCTAGATATCCGTACGAACTTTAATAGTGATTCTTTGAGGTCCTACACACATGGGTGGAGGAAAGTCCTATTGGATTATTACTTATATAAAAATATGTGAGAAAATTGAAATTCTTAAAAACAAAACTCGAACTCTACATAATTGTCTAAAATAATGTGATTCTTTTATCAATGGCTCCTCCAAAAGATTCTAAACTTTCTAAAAATATGGGAGAAGGAATAATATTTCCTTTTTAACATTAAAAGAAAAAGATAATATTTCCGTCTTTAGTCACAACGATGTAACTAACTCCGAAAAAGGGTGTGATTTACCTTTTAACGTTGGAAAAAGTTTACATGAGGTATCGACCTTACCAGTAAGGTGCACCTAGGGGTAGCCATGGGTCGGATACGAGTCAAGTCTGGTTGCATCTGGACCCAACCCGTCGGGTCCAAAAATTGGACCTTCCCGTACCCCGTTAGGCCTAGGGTCTATCCCATAGGGTCTCGGATCTGGTCGGGTCCATTTCCACCCTCACTTTGAGGGTTTTTTTTTATCATTTTTTTTTTAACCAATCTTATACCCATGTTATTGACAACAAGGTCACAATCACCTTCCATTAGATTTCAAGCCATATGATTTGTCGTACAATAGCTAAAGATAAATACGATTTCTTATTGTATACGGTCCTTAATGCACTAAAATGAACAAGGCTTAAAGTATTTCATCTCCATTAGTTTACAAGTATGGGTAAAGGTCAGGTCCAACTGGACCCGAATGGCATTCACATCTAGGTTTTGGACGCAGATCCGATCCGCTGAGTCCAAATGTTGGACCTATACCCGGAACCATGTCGGTGATACCCAACGGGGTCCCGGGTCTGGTCCAGATCCCATTGCCACCCCTAGGGGCACTTTAAAAACCCACTAGAGAAGGTTGTTTTTATGTTGAAAAAACCTTAAATTGATAATCTAGACCTCGAGATTTATAGACATGAAAAAAAAAAAGGGATTTTTTTGTCCTAAGAATAATTCATCTTCTAACACATATCTGGACCATCTATTTTCAAGTCTTTAAAATGATTATAGATTTGCCTAATCGTCACCATTTCCGAAATTTTATTAAGCAATAGATTTTCATATCATCACAAGGATCAGCAACACCAAAACTGTAGTTTCGAGGTGCACGTTACCTCAATACTTTGAGGTGCACCATATTGACACCTTATACAAATTTCACCTTCAAAGTTTTTGCCTTGGATGGGTTTGACGAGTTACAAAGAGAGCGAGTGGGGATGGTTTTAAAGAGATTTGAGTCAGTGAGAGAATGAGAGGAAGAAGAAAGGGAATGAGAGCGTTTTAGGGAGAGGACATGTGATAAGCAGTGTTCGAAAAGGCCACGCGGGCCGACTACTCGGCCCAATGCCCGAGCCGAGTACTAACCCAAGTCCGAGTTTTTCGGACCGAGTAACACCAGAAAACTATAAAAATGAATTTACAAGAAAAGGGAAAAATATATTCAATGTTAAAAAAAAACAAAATAAACTAATTGTGGTTAACGCAATAGGAAAAAAACTAAACTTTTAGAAATGAACTTGTGATTGGGGGTATATTTGAAGTTTTGCAAAAACACAAGGGAAAATGGAAAAATAAATATTCATGACCAAAATACTTTTCAATCTTGGCCAAATGATAGAAAATGTAAATAAGCATTTTACAAATAAATTCTTTACTTTTTAATTTAGGGAATGTCCACTTGTTTGATAGAAAATGTAGATAAGCATTTTACAAATAAATTTCTTACTTTTAAATCTACGGAATGTCCACTAGTTTATTGCAATTACATTTACGGAGGTGATGGAGCTTCTTGAGCACCTTTAGGGCTTCCATGCATTCAAAGAAGCCCTATGAAATCTTCTTCAAATTTCAGTTTTCTGTTAGTATAGTCTTGAAAATGTTTTATTCATTACACATCAACGATATGCATTGAGCATCTCCTGATTCTTCAAACCTGTCAACTTAGCTATTTTTCAAAATTTTGCACTATTTGGACTGACTGACACACACAGGTCCGACTTGGACTCAAGCAAATTTTAAAGTACTAGCTACAAAGGATAGGAGGGAAGTCCTTGTCATTTTTTGCTTTATTTTATTAATGATTGGTCCAAGCAATTCTGTTGCTCGTTGCACTGATCTCTCCATGCCACTGAAATAAGTTATGGTTTTAAAACAAATTCGAGTTGTCCTTGTAAACACAGAGGTTTATTAGGTTTTTAAAACAGTTTACAACTCTTTTTAAAACGAAATGGCCCCAAATATTATACTGGTATAAGCTGTGCTGCCTTTTTCCCCTATTGCTTTCTCTAACATAGCATTTCATCCGTTTTTATTCTGGTCAGTCAGTATATTAAGTTTCTAAGTACTTTTCAGTTGGTTTTTGGAGCAGATTAGATAGTTATTGAGTTTACATATCATATTAGCTAGTGGTGATGGTCCAAGCCATAAAAGCAGAGCAGGGGACGATAAATAGAGTCCAAGTATGGGGATTTGGCTAGACATGGTGGCTCAAAATTATGACAAAGGAAGGACCATGAGATGTAAGAAAGGTTATGCATGTCTTAAAAAAATAAATAGCAAATTACGTATGGACACTATTGGGGTCAATTACCAAATGGACACTTATTTACTCGAGTTATGAGTACCATCCCCTCACCTGTAGCTATTTTTTTTTTTCAAAGCTGCCCCCTGTTCGGTAATGCAAACATTGGATAAGGGCGATCGTTTTAAAGTAATGTGTATTTATTGTCCGGTGTTCAAAATACCGAACAACTTTTTGGGTTTTCAAAACCCTGTGAGCCCGTTTCTTGTGAGCGCAAAAATTAAAAGCCGAACAGCTTTTTGGGCTTTCAAAACCCTGCGAGCCCGTTTCTTGTGAGCGCAAAAATTAAAAGCCGGTTGTCCGGTGTGTGCATTGCCGATCAGGGGGCAACTTAGGAAAAAAAAAGCCACGGGGAGGAAGAAGTGGTGCTCGTAATTTCATTACGAGCAAATGAGTGCCTATTTCGTAATGTATTATACGTAGTTTGCTCAAAAAATGAGTTGTCCGTGTTCAACATACAAGACAACTTTTTGGGCCTTCAAAACCCTACGAGCCCTATTTTTTTGCCGCTCCCTAAAAGTAAAGGAGGGCGTGATGGAACCACATTCTTATTTTTGGCAGCCATGGCCGTGAGGTGATCCTGGAATGGCTTTCATGGGAAGACCCAGCCATGATGATCTTCCCATGGCGGAAATGCCTACAAATGTTGCTGCTACTAGTGTTTTCGAGGGGCTTGCTGTTGCTGCTGGTTTTCCTGAGGGGGATATTGTTGGTTGTTTTAATGGAGTTTTTAATGGCGGTGATGCTAAAGATCCCCTTGTTACTTGTTACATTGATGGAGATGCTGCTGCTTTTCATGTTTGAGAAAATGCAATAGATCAAATCTTTTCTTTGAATCCAAACAACTTCAAACTGTTTGGTCAAACCTCCCAACTTATTGCTCTACAATATTGAGAAATAAACAATAACATTTTCCTCCAAAATTTATGGGAAGCGTTGTAAATCTTGGTTCCATCCTAACCTGTTCAAACAAGAGGAATCTAGTACCTAAACCCTTTTAGGACTCTCCACCATCACGACGATATGGCATATAGCGGTAGTCCTTCGAAGCATTTCTCCGCCTCTTTTTCGCCATAAAAGCTTTGAGTTTACCAGACGCCTTGAGATCATCATACTTCTCAATAAGCATTTGCGTGTGCAATTCAGATTTTTTGAGATAGAAGGGCCACTTCCCTTGTTTTACAGCCTCTCTTTCCTTTTTCTTGTGCTTTGCTAATTTTTCAACATGGGTCACCTCGTTCTGGTTTTGGGTGTGGAGAAAGACGAATTCCACAATACCAGAACAATCCACTTCTCAATAGATCCATAAAACCATAGTTCCATAAAACCAGGTACTTTTTGCCAAGTCGAGAAATGTTTAAAGGGCTTCGGACCAACCAGGCCTAAATCTGACATGGATACCAGCAAAGGCCAGTGGTCTGAGTTACCCCTCGCGAGAAGCTCCACTCGCCTACTACGGATCCTATACTACCTCCCATGAACTGAAAATCCTAGGTACCAACGTCGGACCCCGTCTCCACCACTAAGGGCTGGATTTGAAGGAAAAATCGAGGTACATACGCATAGCTCACTGGCCAATGCCCATTCACTTCAGGGAAGGGACTTACACCGCCCTTAGCGCGCACGTAGTTTTCTTCGCAGCTAGCGCGCCCAGCAAGAAAACGTATGCGTGACAATACCACACTAGCCTAAGACTCACAAGCAAATAGAAAGAAGAAGAAGAACCAAGATGAAGTGGAAGAAAAACTTCATTAAAAAAAAACATGGGGTACACCAAGGCATTACAATCTCAACACACAAGTTTAACCTTCACACATGTGACCCCAAGGTACACAAAGATATTATACTCTTGACACCAAAGATTAACCTTAAAACATGTGACGCCGGGGTCACATGTGTTGAGGTTAATCTTGTATGTTGAGATTGTAATGCCTTTGTGTACCCAATGTTTTTTTCTTTAATGAAATTTTTCTTCCACTTCATTGGTTCTTTTTCTTCTTTCTATTTGCTTGTGAGTCTTGGGCTAGTGTGGCATTGTCACACTAATTGAGAATCCGTCCTTTTCCACATGGTATCAGAGCCACAATGGTGGTGGTTACGTGGTCTTGACTCCCTTTGTCCTTATTTTCTACAAATATGGATTGTAATCCTATCAATAGCTTTATCCACTGTTCTTTGTGCCAATTCAATTTCAGCTCATGCGAACATAGATTTATTTGGGAGTAATGCTCATGGTTCTTCAGTTGGAGGGTGATCAAACAAAAAATCATCCCAAGGGTAAGAAGTTATTATGTTTTAAAAGGAGAGAACTCTAGGGCAAGCTTTCTATATATCCCCTACCGCATAAAACTTATATACTTCCCCCTTTCCAACTGTCAAATCTGAATGGATAGTAGAGATGGCCCCAATCACAATATCAAGCCTTTATTTTTAATTTTTTTTCTACAAAACTTTTGGACACCAAATTTTGGGAGTCCAATCCTATATTAAACTCGCACCTATAAAAAATACAAAAATAATATTCTTAATAAATTAAAATAACAAAAAATACCCAAACTTTTAGAGGTATTTTGATCATTTTAGTTTATCAAAAATATTTTTTAAATATTGTTTTTAGGTGCACCTTGTGAGAATAGAACGTACAAAATTTTATATTTACATAATTTGTAGAAACAAAATTAAAAATAAAATACTATGAGGCGTCGGATCTAAATCAAACGATCAGTGGCTCACATGATCTAAATTGAACGGCTGGATGGGGGGGAAGTATATATCACCGATCCAGTAGGGGAAGTATAGAGACCTTTCCCATAACGACATAGACGTGTTTTGGATGACGATGGAGCTCCAAAAGCACTTTAAATGGATGGTTTTCGTATGATATGGAGAAGGGAAATTTTCATACTTAGGCAAGTATTGACTGATAAGCCTAGCCACTGGTTCTTATTAAATATGAATTTATTCAAGATAGATTCCCACAAAATTTGGATGGTAGACTATTAGAAGCATTATAAACCTTCAACCCAGGAATCATAAGGATTTGATGAAGAGTGACCCATCTTTGGGGTCATCGATTGCCAGACTTTGCTCTGTATCTTGGCAGCCAGTCAAGTCCAAATTTGATAAATGGAGGCTTTCATAAACTTAAGATCGCATGGGTTGTAGGAGTCATGGTCCTATAACCCATATGTAAAAGTCTCGTCAAGGTTGATAGTATTATATGACTAGGTCTTATCGTCAAGGGCCTGAAATGCTAGAAAGGTTCAACAGCCAGTCATCAGATATGCCATGACAACTGATCGTTGAGATGTTCTATGAAATGATCTTCGAATAAAATCAAAACTTGGTACTAGGGCTTAGCCAGTTCGAAATTTGATACAAATTGGATAAGGTTTGATACCCCTCTATGAGGTACCATTAGCTAAGAGGTCTAAGGGATCGATTATCATTGAATCCCACCAAATGTTATTGGATTTGAATGTAACTAAACTCTGCAAAACTTCGTTTAAAGGTATTATAGGCCTGTAATTTAAATTTCATAAATATTGGATTGGTATGTAACTTTGCAAAGCTTCAATATTATAAGCCTGTAATTCAAATTTCATATATATTGGATTGGTATGTAACTTTGCAAAGCTTCATTGTAAGGTACTATAAGCCTATCATCCAAATTTCCTAAGGTTTGGGTGTCATTTGTTATGGTTTTGAGTCCACTATGCACCAGATTATGCATGTATGAATTAGCCATTGATCCCAGAAATCATTGATCTCAGGAATTAGTATGAAACTTCATTGGAGTGTAATTTGAGCCATAATTGTCTATTTCTCATGAATTTCAAGGGAATATTCTTCGCTCAAATCTTTATCATCCATGAGAGTGTTGTTTCTCATGATTTGGATGGTGAAAGTAATCTGATCCACAATATGCCCATTCTTAGTGTGTTGCAGAATGGCAGACCTTTGGTGCTTCAAGCTGAGATTTTTCGCAATTTATTTTGAATTTTCTCATGCAATTTGGTAGAGATGTTCATCATAAGATCCATTATCATATTAATAAGGTTTCATGGCTAATAGTCTTCTAATTTGGAAGCAATTTGACCTATAATAGGTAGGTGAGTTGGAAAAAATTAAAAACTATGATGGGCAATGGGGCATATCTCCCTCATTTTATGATCCATTTGACCTAAAATTCGTATGTTACATCCTTTTTTGAGCACATAAAGTTTTAGATTAAAAGGCCCTAATGTTTGCAGGCGATCTGGTATGTAATGGATAGCTTTTAACTGCATCAAAAGCTTAGCAGCCAGTATGGGTAGATAAGCATGCAATTGAGATTTTCTAGAGACAAACCCTATCTTTTTGAGTTTTAAAAGCTTATACTTTCTCTATATTTATCTTTTCACAATTTCATGAGAGTCAGAAGTCCTTACTACGTCCGTTGGGGATGGAGATTAGACCTAATTTATGGTTTAAAAAACCACAATTTTTTAAAAGAAAATGTGTGGTATGTAAGAGGATTATCAATAATAGAAATAGTTCAAGGTTCGTCCACTCACTGTGTCGGTGAGTATCTTGCATTATCTTTACATATATTTTTTGAGAGAGGCTAGTTACTTTGAAGTAGAAGGATATTTTTAGTTTATTTAATGGTACTTATTTTTGAAAACTACTATAAGCCTTAGACTATATTAGTATTGTAGTCATATGTGATCATGAGCTTATATATGGTCATTAGACCACATGGACTGTATTAGTTTATATTAGTATGTCATGGCCAGTCTATACACACTCTCTCTTCTTGTACTTTTAATGTGGGCTTGTGATGCAATGGGGAGGGTGAAAGAAAAGAAATAAACTAGAAAATAAAGATAGAAATAAAATAGGAGAGATTATACTCTCTGAGGGTTTATGAGGAAGTCTACCAAAAAGATCTTTTCACATAACCTAAGATCAAAATTTCCTCTCTCTCTCTATATTTTTCTTGTCTGATTTCATATTTATAGAAAAGAATTTAAAATTAATTTGCTCCTAACAAATTCTAATCAATATTAAATCATAACCCTTCATCTTTTAAGAATTAAAAGTTCAATTCTACCCCTCAATTCTCTGCAATAAAAAAAAGACATAAGTACCCTTAAAGAAAACCAAAACTAACTTCAAGCTTAAATCAATCTCCCAACAATATAAAAAATAAAAAATAACAACCTAATTGCAAATGAAACTAGAAATTGTGCACATGAATACCTAAAGAAGAGGATGAAGGTACACTTAGCTAAAGAACCAGAGAAATTCATTAGGAAGATCAATAACTAGAGATACTGATGTAGGGGATAAACCTTGATTCAAAGTTCGAGTCTTCAAGCTCGTGTTCGACCTTCTCGCAACCCCGGGAGAATGATGCAAATAGGTTTTTTAAAATTTTTAATTTTAATTGTTTTGGGGGATTAAAATTTAAACATGGAGTGATTTTGGAGTTCTTCTTTTCATTATATTTTTTATTATAAAAAATTGAGAGGTGGAATTGGAAATATAATTCTTAAAAGATAAAAGGTTATGAATTAGTATTGATTAGAGCTTCTTAGGGAGCAAGTTAGATTTTAAATTTTTTCTATGTAATGGGCAAGAAAAAAAATAGAGAAGACAAGAATAACTAATTTTAGGTCTTGTAAACATATCTTTTGGGTGGACTCCCTTGCAAATTTTAAAGAGGGCATAGTCTTTCATCCTTTATTTTTTTCTTTATTTTTTATAATTTATTTATTTTCTTTCTTCCTCCTCCCTGCATCAGCTTGACATGAATTGCAATGGACATGTGTCATCTCATGTGTGACATGTTGTATTTTATACTATAACATCTAGTACAACGAGGTGCTACCTCATCGATCTTCTATAAAAACCTCTATTTCTTATTAATTTGATATTTCAATTCTCTTTTCCTAAGATTTTTGGAGAATAAATGGTATATGACATTCAATTAAGTATTACAACATGATCTATACAACTTGGTCACAACAAACTCCAAGATTGTAGGGATCATAATTATGGAATCTATAACAAACTATCCAAATCTATAGAAAATACAACTTGTGATATTAGTCACAATCTACAGCTATATAGAAAGTACAACATGATACCAATCTCAATCTATATTTAGGATATCACAATCCCAATTGCCTAATACCTTTTGTACCTCTCTATCCACATTAGTGATTACTTGAGTTATTTACAGTATTAATCCATCCAATACAAAAGCTCATGCACGGTCCAGTAAGAGATTTATATGTTCCTGTTATCATAATGGATGTTCAAAACCGGGCTTCTCAATACAATTACCAATTCTGAGATGAAATTGTGTCTAACACTATGGTTTTAAATGAGTTTTTTAGTGGGACAATTAATATATATTCATAAGCCATTTCAACAAATTGGTTGTAACTTGGGAGTGTACTTTCTGGGACCATTTGTATCTAAGGATTTTTACTGACAAAGGGCATTTAACACTTCGAAAAAAGTGAGATTATATGTTCCCGTTATCATAATGGATGTTCGAAGCAATGTTTCTCAATACAATTACGAACTCTGAGACAAAATTGTGTCTAACTCTATGGTTTTAGATGAGTTTTATTCATGAGCTGTTTTAGCAAATTGGTTGTAACTTGGGAGTGTACCCTTTGTATCCGAGGATTTTTACTGACAACGGGCATTTAACACCTCAAAAAAAATGAGAGCATCTTGTGATTCCAATGGCCTTTGAAATTACGTTTTCTATATTCTTTTTTTGTGATGTCCACCTCTCTGATATCTAGATTACACAATAACTGGATTGATGAGCTGCGACTTTGCTGATATTTGGATTCTGTAATAATCAGATTGAAGTGGAGTTCAGTGTTTACCTGGTATATCTAGATTCAGAACTCTGTTTGTACTTGAGCAACATGTTGATTCAGGCTTAACTGTGGTATAGGAGAGACTCAAGGGAAATTCTAAGACCCTGTTTTTTTTTGTTTGAACGGTAACGTATGACTTATCATTAATTTAAATATAAAATACAAGAAAGTCAAGCAAAGGCACAAGATTTCCCTTTTGGAATTTCCCTTTTTCTCAAGGGAAATTCCAAAACTAACAAATAATAGTTTGCATTCGATTGTAATATTATTGTAAGAGAGTAGATATTCATGAAATCACGAAGCCAGATGGAGGGGTGGCAATGGGTCAAGTTTGGCTGGACCAGGACTCATACCCAGACCTGAGGTCGGGTCTACCTATCGAGTCCTGGGTTTGGTCGGGTCCATTACCACCCTATAAGTACGAGCTTTTTTTTTCCCTTTTTTTTTTTTTTTTAACCAACTTTTTTTTTTATCTATCATATACCCATATTATTGGTAACATTTACAGTATTGCACAACATTTATGAATACCCACATTCCTTAATATTTTATGCAATAACTGAAAAATCCTAAGAAACAAGAGTACTGACAACATTTATGTTCAGGTCGGGTCCAACTGGATCCGGACCCAACCTTTCGGGTCCAAAATTTGGACTCATACCCGGACCCGAGGTAGGGTCTACTTGTCGGTCTTGGGTTTGGTCAGGTCCATTGCCACCCCCAGCCTAATGAGTAGAATTATTGCATTCCCCTTGGTCAGACCCGGGTCCATTGCCACCCCTAGCCGGATGAGTAGAATTATTGCATTCCCCCTGGTTCCGAAGAAGAATTTACAACAATTTCACTCCAAAGAAATCTCCGAACACTTTTCTGGTATTGGCAATAGATTTTTGTTGTTTTGTTAGTATTGGCAATAGATTATTACTGTTTTTTAGTTTTTGCGGGAGATTATTCTTTCATGCAATAGTTTTTCAATATATCCGTCCATAAAATATCCATTAATCTAGCTGCTAAGAATATTCATACAACTAGCTTCCTTTAGATTACTTATAAAAATTAGATGCTCCTTATTGTGTGCTGCAATAAATTGTTGCAAGGGATGCCTACCACTTCTCAAGTAGCTAGGCACAGGCCACATCCAACACATCCTTACCATGCAATATAGATGCATCTATCCATGGGTGTTTTTTGGTATGTCAATATGCCAAAGACGCGACATCTATGACTGACATTTAACTACCTGGACATATTTTTCCTTGAAATATAAGTGTAAAAGTTTGTTGAAATGACATTAGTTTTGCGTAAAAGTCTGAAAAAGGTCAGTTTGCAGATTGATATTTTGTAAAACTTATATCCATCTATGTATCTGTGTCTGTGTAGATAATTACCCCGCCTACTCTTTTAGGGAAAAATGTCGCTGGATCTAAGCTTCAAACTAAAGGGAAACTAAGCAATACTTAAGGCTAAATATAAATGGATTGTCGACAAAGAAACTATTTATTCTTTGTATATAGAGGTCACACTCATTGTTGTGCCTTAAATTTCAAAATGGGTGGTTGTAAGAGTGTTATTGAACAGATATAACGTTAAAATTTTTTTTTTGGATTTCGTGACTCACCCAAGTCATCTAAGTTAACATTTAATGAGTGAGAATGATTATGAACTCTATATACAAAAGATAAATGATCTCTTTATAAACCTTTCCGAAAATAAATAGCCAAAGTATGAAAACTTTTCAAAGTTCTTGTCCATGAAAAGTCATAGTTTTGACAAGCTTACCATACATGCCATCCTCTAGAGAGATACTACCTAATTGATTGACTTCTCCTTGATGGTGAGACATATACCTGGAAATCTATTCCCATGAACATTTTGGGAACTGTATACTATGAGACAATTTACTTTTGATGCAAGGGGGTCATAGTCATTACTGACCATTGGATATAAAACTAGGTGGTTGAGGATGTATTATTGATTGGGCATAAAGTCCAAAATAAAATTTCTCAAGGTTACTAATACATTTCAGTCTATTAGATTCATATCTAATGGCTAAAAAAGATTAGGACGTCCTTGCACAAAAAAAAATAAATGATTCAATAGTATACGATTCCAACATTTTAAGGGATGCCGCTTTTTTCTTTGCTTTCCTCATCCTGCCAGCCACCTTGCATAATCTTGGGCATGCCCTTGATCACCACTCACTTTACAATTATAAATTTAACTACAATAAGAAAATAGCATAATAATGACAAAAAATAGTGAAAACATTAACAGTGGGAATAGGAATAACAAGATCTAAAAAGAAAGGAACACTAAACATCCATTGAGAATATGCTCTAGCCTTGAGTCTCACTTCAAGGGCGCTCTCTCAACCCATCACATGAAAAGACTGAAATAACAAAAATTGAATGAAAGAATATTGAAGAACATGTTCATTTGGTAGAAAATGTTAATTTGAGGAAAAGAAAAACAATTGGAATTCTATTCATGGTAAGAAAGAAGAGAGAAGAGATCTTCCCCACCATCCACAAGGGAGTCATAGAAAGAAAACAAATCATCAGATTTAGTGGCCTTCAAACACTCACTAAAGGCCCCAAGCACTGATGGTTGATAGAGGAAAGCAGGGCTCTCGGAGTCGGTCCCTGCACCATCCGAGAGTTTCACGACCGAACCTGAACCTGATCCCGAAAGAGAGGAAGAAGAGGAAATCATATCCGAACTCGATACCGAGCCCGATTCTTTTCCTGTGAGTCTTTGGACAAGGCTCATGAAATCTTGAGCTTCAATGTGTATGATTTCCGGAGTTTGGGTGTAGATGATGATGGGTGGCCGAGATCTCTCCTCAGGTATGACCTGCTGCTTCTTTTCAGGCTTTCTGATCCCACTACAGTCCTTAGATATCTTCGGCCCGGGCTTGCCTTTGTGGGTTTTCTTGCTCTGAACCTTCATGACTGGAGAGAGAGAGAGAGAGATTTGTGATGGAAGAATTTCAAGAGGGAAGATGTTAGGGGTAGAGAGATGGAACAATTTCAAGGAAGATGGAACCATTTCAAGAAAGATGGGTCTGTAAATGGGGGGAGGGTTTAGAGAGAGAAAGGGTTTAGAGAGAGAAACAATTTGGTTGACTTTAGGGCGGGAACGTGGGGTGGGTGCACGTCATGGGAAGACAATTAGCGTCGAGATGAAAGGGACGTGGAGGCAAAAACTATTCTTGTTCTCTTCCCAATCTTTAACTCACAAGTCAATGCTCACCTATAATAAGACTTAAAAACAAACACTCTCTCTCAAATGAATACTTCTCATCGTACGGTTGAGATTTCGAATTAGCAAATGCCACATGCAATGGAAACCGTCCATTTTGATGATAAAAGAAAAGTTAATAGATAGCTATATTCGAATGACGCCCACGTACCACCGCCACCTACATAACGTGGGACGTGTGACGTAAGGAAGGTGGCCTCCCAACTAATTAATATCATTGTTGGGGTGGCAACGGGTCGGGTACGGTTTGCTGAGAGCCCCTCAATGGAGAAGAATGGGCGGACTTCGAGACCAAAAAATTTGAAAGCGGTGGCCTGAATTCTTCTTCCGAAGAAGTCAAACCTGAAACATAAGAGCAGTAATTTTAGAAACAGAGCATAATTTTTCAAATTTCAAAATAATGTAACTACTAAGATTAGTCACCGTTGGATACCCATCGGTAGATTCCTGGAATGGATGGCTGGTTTCTCGGAATCCTTTAGATCACAACCTTCTGTTTTTTCGATTGGAGTTAGGCAGGGTGTGCCTAAAAGTTTGGCGGTTACACATGAACTTTGGCGAGATTCCAACCACGATGGTCCAAAATCCAGCGACCTTTTGACGTTTGATAGTCCTTCAGATGCACTGACGAAGGTCCAAGAAATGAACTCAAATCTTGTTATCGTGGCGGCGGTTTTAGTTCCCAAAAAGCTCCCCTCAAAACTCAAATCTTTGCGAAAGATGTTCCTCGCAATGTGGCGACGAAACCTTCCTTTGGGTTTCATCTTCCTGGTTTTGTCTTACCCTGTGTTTTGGAAGGAGGTTGAAGTGAAGAAGCAAGTCTTTTCCTCCATCTTGATTTCGCTCTTGTTATTGAGTCTTTGTGCCAATAACCTCCTCTCTGCCTTGTGTTTTCATCAGAGGCTCTGGGCCCTCCTGTTGGCTCTGCTTGGAAGCTACATATGTATCATCTCCCTTGTCGTTTGGCTGTTGCTAAGAGCGGGGTAAGGCTATCAAGGACAAGGTTTGATCCTTTGATGATCGATCCACTGACAATTATGGTTGTTGAAGTAGACGAGGGTCCTGCGAGCCCACTGCCTCTTGCGGTTGAAGATGCTAAATCTGAGGAACCTGGCCATAGTTTGGACCTGATTATCGTAGAGACACCTGTGGCTGTATAGGAGGAGCTTACAACTGGGTGTTTATGCTTTAACTTGTTTAAAGTGCCGGTGTTTGAAGAGGTGGTTCAAGATGAGACACCACTAATAGACAGAATGTTGGAGGATATGGGGATGGATGATGTTCCTTTGAACTTAGTGTTGGAGGAAATAAAGGAACATAGAAGGACGAGAATGGCAGTTGAAAAAGATTTGGTGCATGAAAAAAGCTCTGGTAAGAGCTCTATGGTGGAGTCAGGTCCAAAGATTCCTACCAAAAAGTCTGCGGCTGGCAAGAAAAATAAGGCTATCTTGAAAGGGGTACGCTCCTCCACGAGGCTTCAGGCTCATGGTATCCCCAAAGGAGGTTCAATTGCGGTTTCAATTGCTTTCTGTTACTAGACAGTGGTTGATGTGGACTCCTCTTCAATTTCTTATGCCGCAGACAATGAACTTAATGAATCCTTGATGGTGGACCAGGTTCTTCCTCTAACCCACCTCCTTTTAATTTCTAATGATTTTTTACCTTGGAATATTAGGGGTCTTGGACATCCCAATAGGAAAAGAGATATCCAGTTGCTTGTTTCTAAGTATAGACCCGTTGTCTTAATTTTGCAAGAAACTAAGCTTCCTAGTCCCAATGTGTCTGTGGTTAGGAAGGTTTGGGGTGCCAGTACTGTTAGTTTTTGTAGGATTGATGCTATTGATACATCGGGAGAGCTTTGGGTTCTTTGGGATCCGAAGGCTTTGGTTAATTTTGAAATTATTATTAGAGACTGTTTTTTATTGCCGGTTTAACAGTCCGAAAGTTGGTTTCTCTTGGGGTTTTTTAAATGTTTATGGGCCCACTATGTCTGCACTTGAAGAAATTTTTCTTAATGAGCTCAACTCTGTCATTCAGTAGGTTTCTTATCCTGTGGTTGTTGGAGGGGATTTTAATCTCATTCAGTGGCCTGATAAATGTTTAGCTTGTACCCCTATTAACAACTCAACGAGGATGTTTAATAGGTTTATTGCGAATATTTCTTTGTTGGATCTTCCTACTATTGGATCAAAGGTTACTTGGTCCAATAAAAACATCACAAACTTATCTATGTCCAAATTAGATAGATTTTTTATCTCGATGGAATGGATGGAGGAATTTCCTCAACATTTGTCAAGGCTCTCCCCAGAATCTCTTCGGATCATTGCCCTATTTTGCTGAATACCAGTCTTTTAAAAGGTGGCTCGAAACCTTTTAGACTATATGTGGGCTGGCTAGAGGAGAAAGAAATTGTTGAGTTGATTAGGGGGACATAGGTTAATACGGTTGTGGAGGGATTGTTGGACTTCTAGTTGCATAGAAAGCTTTTGAATATCAAACACAAATTGATAGCTTGGAAGAAAGTCAACAAGTTTGATATCAGAGCAAAAATTGATGGAGTTTTAGCTGAGATTAAAATCCTAGTTGAGTGGGGTTTTATTAGAACAATCCTTATTGGACCATTATTTGAAACTTAAAGAATTGGAAGACTTGCGTCGTTCAGAGGAAATATATTGGAAGCAGAGGTCTAGATCGAAATGACTAAAAGACGGGGACCTTAATACAAAATATTTGCATGCGGTTGCTAATGCTGGAAGACGCCAAAACAACCTTTCGGGTTTATCTATTCCTGGGATTGATTATGAGGATGATGCTGCTTTAGAAAGAGTAGTCATTAGCCATTTTAAGAAGGCTTTTATCAAATAAGTTAATTTTACACGTTCTTTTGGTGGAATCCCTTTTAAAGTGTTGTTAGTGGGGGAACATTTTTTTTTGGAGAGAGAAGTTTCTATGGAGGAGTTGTATAAGGCGGTTTCTGTGATGCTAGGGGATAAAGCACCAAGTCCTAATAGCTTTCCTCTATCCTTCTTCCACAGATTCTGGAAGGTGGTTAAAGGCAAACTTTTGGAATTCGTCATGAGTTTTTTCATTCGGGAAGATATTTTTAAAGGAGTGAACTCTTCTTTTCTGACTTTAATTCCCATGAAATCCATAATTATTGAATTATCTGATACTAGACCGATTAACCTTTTTACAAGTCTCTATAAAATAATTGCAAAAGTCCTAGTTGAAAGATTGAAAACTGTTCTGCCTACTCAATCTACTTTCATCAAGGGCCATCAAATAACGGATAGTGTGCTTTTGGCACAAGAATGTATATATTCTCGGGTCTTTAGTAAGAAGCATGGTGTTTTATTTAAACTGGACATGGAAAAAGCTTATGATCGTATTGAATAGGGAGTATTGTTGGAGATTTTGAAAGTTATGGGGTTCAGTGAAAAGTAGAGGAGTTGGATTTTTGGATGCCTTTCTTCGGCTCATTTTTCGGTGCTATTTAAGGGCAGCTCGATTGGTTTCTTCAAGGCTACTAGAGGTCTTCGACAAGGGGACCCTATCTCTTCTTTTTTATTTACTATTTATGCATAATGCTTTAGTTTGATGTTGAGCAAGGTGGAGAGAGTGGGTTATTTTGAAGGTTTCAGCATTGCAAATTTTGATATTGTAATCTCTCATTTGCAATATGCAGATGATACTCTAATATTTTGTGATGTGAATCCTTCTCAAGTCAGGAATATTGTTCGTTTTTTGGAAATCTATGAGGTCACAATTGACTTTAAGGTAAATTTTAACAAATATTCTATGATCGATATAAATTGTGCGGAGAATGTTGTTGGTGAATTGACCAGTGTGATGGGGTGTAAAGTGGGTTCTTTTCCTATCACTTATCTTAATCCTATCTCTGACCAAGACTCTTTGGCAGTCTGGGATAAAGTGCATGAAAGAGTCAAATCTAGACTTGATATCTAGAAACACAAGTATCTGTCTTTAGGTGGTAGGGTGACCTTGTTGAGAGCCTGTCTAACTAATCTTCAAGTCTATCAGATGTCGGTGGTTAATAATCCTACCTCGATTGCGCAAAGGATTGAGAAAATGATGCGGGATTTGCTTTAGGATTCCAATAATGAGGTCAGGAAATTTCATCTTCTTAGACAGGATAGAGTATGTACTCCAAATAAAGAAGGTGGATTGGGAATACGTAGAATTAAATTGGTGAATCAAGCTCTGATGTGCAATTGGTGGTGGCGCAGTCTTCAATTAAAGGACCACCTTTGGCACAAAATCCTCGTTTCCAAGTATGGTGTGGATAGATTTGGAGCTTGGCTTGGGGGTGGTAGAGGAAAGGCATTTCTCAAAAGTGGAGGTCGATTGCAAATTATACAGGTTATTTTAGATGGAATCCTGGAAATGGTATCCAAATCTCTTATTGGCATCATAGATGGATAGGGGAATACCCTCTGAAGTTTGTTTTCCCAAAACTGTTTGGGGCTGTTACGAGGACGAATATGTTAGTCAGTGAGGCTGTGGAAAGAAGGGTCAAAATCTTTCTTGGAACATTTATTTGGCCTATAGCCGTTTCAATAAAGTCCTTTTTTCCCAATGGTGTGCTTTAATGGAAATGCTAGATAAGAGATATGTGTCGCTGAATGCTAGGGATGAGATGGTTTGGGAGATCGAAAGTGATGGTGTCTTCACTGTTAAATCTTGTTATAGTCTTTTCTTTCACGGTCGATGGAGATGGTCGTGCCATCAAATTACTCAAATTTGGAAATGGCCGATACCTCACAAAGTACAAGTTTTTATTTGGTTGGCTGCTATGAATAAAGTACTGACCACTGATGATTTGATTAAAAGGAGAAAATTTTTACTGAATGTGTGCTTTCTATACAAAACTGATGGTGAATCTAGTGCACACCTTTTTATCTACTGTTCTTTTATGGTGAGAATTTGGCACTGACTGTTTGGTGTTCTAGGTATCAATTTAGCACTTCCTCAATCGGTGGAGGGGTTAGTTTCCCAATTTACCCTTCTTCATTTACCTAAGGTGGGCAGGATTATCTGGAGGATTGCTAAATGCGTAATCCTATGGGAGGTTTGGACAGAAAGAAATATAAGGTCATTTGAGGGGGCTTCTATGGCTTTTGACCGACTAATTCATGCTATCAAATTTTCAATCTGGTCGTGGCTATCTGTTTTAAAAAAGGGGTGTGATATCTCTAAAGTAGATGTTATGACAAACTTACACAACCTTTTTCGTCTTGGTTGTGTTAGTAAGAGACCGAGAAATATCTGGATTGCGCTTTCAGCAGGTACCTTGAAACTCAACTTTGACAGTAGTTCTCTCGGCAATCCTGGTTTAGCCGGAATTGGACGAGTGGTACGTTATTGTTTGCGTAACAACATTTTTTCCTATGCTAGACCTATAGGTGTTGCAACAAAAATTGTGCGGAGCTCAGTGCATTACTTGAAGGTTTGAAAATTTTTATTGCAAGGAATTGTGGTAACAAATATTGGATTGAAAGGGACTCCCTGAATGTTATCAAGTATTGTACTAAGGAGCAGCACATGCCATGGGAACTCCGGCCTTTATGGTTGCAAATTTTAGATCTTGTTTCCCCTTTATTGTTCTCACAATCTCATGTTTATCGAGAAGCAAATTATGTGGCTGATGCCCTGGTTAAGGGTGGTTGCTCTTTACCTTTTTTTGTCATTTCTAATGATGTAATTTCCTTTCCTTAGTATTCAATAAAAGTAGTAACATTTGTTAACAATAATAATAATAATAATAATAATAATAATAATAATAATAATAATAATAATAATAATAATAATAATTTTAAAATATAAAATAATCTTTTTCTACACTGTTGATTTTTTGGTTTTTGGTAGGACTACTACTTTTTTATATGCATATTTAAAATGGATGCTAGATATGTTAAGGGGAAATATATGTAGAATTGCGTTCCTAGGCATACAAAACACTACCTCGCTATTCATTTAATGATATAAACTCCTCAAATAATTAAAATAATGTGTACCTTAGAAATTATTGAGTAATTAGTAGTTGATCTTTAGTAATTCTACATCTCAAGTTTGATTCCTGCTACTGAACTCCCCCCCTCCCCAACACAAAAAAAAAGGGAAGTTGCACCTCCAAACTTTATCATAAGATTCAATAATGGTGTTGAACATTTTAGGATAGCCCCAAAATCTACGTTCATATCAAATTATAACATTTTAAAATTCAAAAATACCTCAAATTAAGTGGATTAACAAATGCCTGAAACTCTTGAAAATGGATGGTCCAGATAATGTATTCCAAGATGTACTATTTTTGGAACAAAATACTTTTTTTTTCCACTTTCATATGTTTCGATGTCTAGAAGATCAATAAGATAGTTTTCCAAAATCAAAACAGCCTTTTTCGATGTACTTTTGGGGTGCACCTCAATTATACAATTCAAGGCGTCAACCTTATAAACTTTAAATGAACAATGTGGATTTCCATCCACTCAACACGATATGGGTCATCCGATGAAAGAATGAAGAACCCCACACATGTACATATGGGACTCAAGACATGAATTGCTGTAGTTAGTAATGGGAAGACATGTGATATAAGGAGGTCACAATGATCTTCAAGCCAAGTGAGATGGTTGTGTGTATACTCTTGACCGGTTCAAAATAAAAAAGAGTTTTATTTGAAGTTTGTGATACATCCAAGATTTGAAATTTATATCCATTAGGGATGCTTGTGACCTTCTTTTACAAAAATAAAATTGGCTTAGAGTACAATATTCACTCACTTTAGTTAAAGTTACACTACAAGCACATATGTTCACCAAGGTAGAATAAATATCTACCCTAAGAATAAAGAATGGATGGTAGATTGACAACTATACTCTCCATTTATTATTTGCTTTAATACCATATTCCTACCTACTTGATTTTGTTGCCATGTGATTCATTAAATGACAATGGGGATTGTTAGAGGTAGGTAAAATATGTTTCCTAGGGTAAGGTAATCTAGAAGCAAACCTTCTATTTTCTGGTTCCCTGGGCAATCCCTAAAAACTAAATTTTGGGATATTCTTCTCAAGAAATTAGGCATATCTTCTAATTTCCAATGATTGACATCCAAATTGCGATAGAAATATCTTGTCATCCATGTATTTATTTCATTTATGGGAAAAAGATCTTCTAGTTAAATGGTTGGAAAATTTATTCTCTAAAAATAAATCTTTTTCACCTTAAATGATCCTCGTTCCTACAAAGGATTGTCTATAAAGAATCCATTTATCTTTTGTACGTGGAGATCACAGGCAATCCCGCTCATTAAGTGTCAAATTGGATGGCTTGGGTGAGTCACAAAGTCCATCATTTATTTTTTATTTTTCTTTAAAAATTTTGTATCTTACAACTACCCATTTTGAAATTTAAGGGACAATAATGATTGTGACCTCCATACACAAAAGATAAATGGTCTTTTTGTAGACCATCCCCTCCCACAAACCTTAATCATTTCTCTCTTCTTGAGTGTTTCAATAAACTTTTATCCAAGGAGCCAAAAGGGCCCAAAGATTATTTAATCAAAATTCTTATCATCTAACAAGTATTTTCAATTGGTTTTCCTTGTTTTTACTTTTCCATTTCTTGGTTTGCTATGTTTTTTGTTTAGAAAGCATGCTTTATGGGGGTTATAGCTTTCGAATCTTTGTAGTTCCCTCATGTAACGAGGAGTCACACCTTTGGATCATTGTAATGGATCATATGTTGTTTTAATTTGGTGTATGATCCAACTTACTTTGCTTTGATTAATGACCTCAACGTGTTTTGTGCCGACCTGGTGCTAGGGGTGACAATGGATCTAGACTCGACCCGAGACCCGAGGGGTAGACCCAATCCTGGTTTAGATATGAGTCCAAAATTTGGACTTGATGGGTCGGGTCCGGTCTAAATCTTGGACTCGAACACTATTCGGGTCTGGGTCCGATCTGGTAATATTTTTTGGGTGCCAATATATAAAATATATTTAAATATAATTAAATATATAGATATTTTAATTTTTGGTCGGATCTGATCAGGTCCAGTCGGGTCCGGGGTTTGGGTTTGGGTTTGGTCCCATATCATTTTTTTGAGTCCAGGTTCGGGTCTGGTCGGACCCATACCCGACCCGACATATTGCCAACCCTACTTGGTGGTCCCACCCTCATCAAGCGATGTACATTTGCCTTATAATTAATGGACCCGATTTTGAAAAAACACGTGCATCCTCTTGTGCATAAAATTATAGTTATGGTATCTCAAGCTTTCTGATGGCTCGAAGGTTTATTTATATCCTTCGTTATGAAATTTAAAATTTAAAAATGTCCAAATCAAGCAGATCTATAAACTATTGTTATAAAATGTATCATATTTGGTACTTGATTTGTTTTTTCTTCATATCTAATATATTTTGAGGTCGAGATGATCCAATTGGAGAATTTTCCAACATTGAAACACACTCTTTTGGAGGATTTTTTAGTCCAACTTATTTCAATGGTATAAGTTTTACACCTTATATAAACATTTTTCTTGATGATTTCTGAATGTTTTTTAATATATGTTCTCTTGAAATTCAAATAATGGCATACACATTTTTGTGCTTGCAGGGTGTCGTCTTCTCATACATACACATTTTTTGCCTAGAATCCTCGACTCAATTGACAAGATAGTCTAGTCTTAAGGGGGCCGTCATGTTTGTGAATAATGAAGTATAGCTTTTCACAGCTAAAATATTAAATAGTTGGTGCAAGCATTAAAAGATGGTGCGGTTTACATTAGGTTGCTAGCTTAATTGTAAAAGTAAGGTTGCACCAATCTACACCGTCCATTTTAGATAGATGGTGTAGATTTGAAATATTTTTAAAATAAGACAAAAAAGTAGCACATCTTGAAAAGTAATATCAAATCTACAATCTTACTTCTACAAATAAGGTTGCAACCCTATATAAATTTTTTATTAAATTTTGTATTATGAAAACCATGTATCTAGGAAGGAGTTTGGTATAGCTTAGAAATTGGGCTTGGTTTTGATTGGTTGCTGATTGGTACCATTGAACCATTGTTTAAAAGTCCATATTAGTTGGGTGAAGTGACCATCTAGGATATTAAAGGACAGTAGATATTGTCTATCAAGTTAATATGAAAGGTGTCTATTGTAATTTGTATTTGTCTATATAAGACAAGCTTGTATATTCATATTAATTAATGGGCATTGAGTCTCTTCAAAAAAACCTGAGATTCTTCACATGCATGTTCATCTGTTACTTGGTCCCGTTCTTTTATATATGATTGAGGCTATTTTCTTGTCATTTAATCATGTCTATTTGTCTGCGAGCATTGAATCGGTATCGGATTTACACTGAGTTTTGTTGACTCTTCTAAGTGTCATTCTATTTTTTCGGTTGTCTAGGTTGTTTTTCTCTCTTAAACAAAGATCTGATGTTTTTGTCTGTTGCTCAAGCCTGCATTCTTTAAGCCTTATGTTTCAGAGGCTTCTTAATCTTTCATTGCTTGAGCCTTCTGTTGTTCCTCGGTGCTTGATGATCAAGCAATCCGAGTATGACAACCACTTCTTCTATTGGTCATGCTATGCACTTGAAGATCCATCTGGTTGTTTCCACAACTTAGTATTAAAACTCCAGTTGCTCTCTCTTATAGCATCTTGAGTTTGAGGGGGAGTATGAAAGGAAAGTATATATTGTCTACCAAGTTAATATGGAAGGTGTATATTGTAATCAGTGTATATGAGAGGGGTAGATACACTATCTAGTATTTCTATCGTAAGTCTGGGTACAATATAAGTGTGTGTGATTTGTTTCTATTATTGTCACCTGTATTTGTCTAACACAAGCTCGTATATTCATATTGATTAATGGACATTGAATCTCTGTAGAGAAACCTGAGACTCTTCACATAGGAAATCGGTTCGAATAGGTGAATCTAAAATCTAAATTAGCGATCTTGTCAAGAGAATTGGCCAATAAACAAATAAAAAAAATTAGAAAAATAAAAATTAAAAATAGCAATAGAAAATAAAAATGTGGGAACCAGACAATCTAGTCAAGCCAGATCATTTGATTTATTAACCGACTTGTTCTGCTATGTACTAGCCAATCTGTAGAGAACCAACCAATTCCTGGTGCTGACAAAGAACATGTCAGTTCCCACCTCTTTCTGGTCCAAATGAGTTGATTCCAATTCGAATTGGTGTTATTTCAAATGCTGCGTTGGATTAGCAAAAAATGAAATAGTTTATTGCAACTTTGAGAGGGTAAACGACCTATTAGAGAGCATTGGATTTAATTACTTGGTTTCTACTAGGCATAAGCAATTCTTACAATTCATAGTAAAATAATATATAATATTTTTGAATTTAGTTAAGAAATTTTGGAAGCCCTTGTCCAAATATTAGAGAATGTGACAACCTTGTAAGGTTTTCTAATTGTTTATTTGGTGATTATTAAAATGTTAGTGAAGAGACCCGGTTTTTAGCGTCATGCGTGTCTGTTGAATGGGGTGTACGAAACTCCTTAGCATTAGAACTATTTTTAAACAACTTGCAAGTCTCATACAACTTGTGCTTCTTTGGGTAGGTTAGCTATTCCTCCTTGCGGACCGGTACTTTGGGTAGGTTAGCTGTGTGTATCGCCTTTTTGTGTGTGGTTTGTGATATGATTTTTGGACTCCAATTAAGGCATAAAACATCTGAAAATACAAAACAGAAGGAACTACCTTCAATTTAAAAGTATAATAAGTGCATTATACTTACAATTTTATAGGGTTTATTAATCTCCCGATGGGTTCGGATTGTAGAATTAAGATGGGGCCTCTTAGACTACCGGTTTGTATGGATTACCAAGGATATTTGTGCTCATGTTGAAAGGTAAAGCAACAACTTGGAAGGAGGATTTACTTACCAAAAACTCCCACAGGGAATTCAGCCCCACCTTGCTCTCCTTTGAGAGAAGAGTGGCTTGCCTCAATGCATTGTATCTATAAAGTTTCCGAGGCAAGGGTTGATCCACTCTAAAGACTGTTCCTAAGTCTAAATCGTAGTTATTTATCTATAGTTTCCCCTTTGAAGTGGTTTGTTTGGATTTTATGGATTTGGGGATTTGGAATTGGATTACTGGGTAATTTTGAAAAATTTTGAATTTTTGGGTTAATTTAAGATTTTGGGATTTGGTTTTGAGGTTCCTAAGTTTATTACTCTAGGTTTTCAACTTCTCTATAATTTTTTAACCTTCTAACCGCTTGAAATGAAGGGAAAAAGGGGGATTTTATAGTCTCATTTGGGCTGATACATAGGAGAATATCAAAATTTGGCCCCACAATCGAGGAAGTATCATCATTTGCCTTTGGAAAGATTCAGTTTCCATGTCTTAATCATCTCCACCCCTTATTTCCTTGGTTTTCCACATATTTTTTGTTGTTTTAGCTTTATAGTTTTGTAAAGTATTCTCTAAAGAACATTTTGTAACAAATTTGAATAAAAAAATCCAAGATTTGGAATAGTTATGATCATAGTAGAAGGGCTCATGAGGAATAACTTCACGAATTTTGGTGCAAAAAAGCCATATATTTCAAGAGATATTACATACGATGATCAAGCTTTGCACAAGTTTATGACTACTATTGTAACTCCAACTACTTTCACATGGGAGATCCATAGAGTGTCGCCCTCCCATAATGGCTAGAGAATTCGATAAAAAATCTAATGGTTCAAGTCCCATAAGAAAGCTCCTTACAGATTGGGAGATATATTATTTTAGTCATTAAGGTCATCTTAGAGGCTGAATATCCACATGGTAGCTTACGTATACAGATTTGGGCTACTGTTATGGGGTCAGATAATCTCTAGTTGAACTAAAACTTGGGAAGAGGGTTATCACACCTCAAATATGACTTTCCAAAACGCTTTAGATTAATCTGCAACGATCATTAGAGGACTATTGGTCAGGGCACATCCTGACGATTGATGAATTAAGAGATTATTGAATGGTTTGTAATTTGTATGAATTTTGGACAAGAGGCATATGCGGCCTCATTATGAATATCTACAAATTTCCACCTTATTCTTATATGATTTGTTGAGGTTTCAGATCGAATGACAATCACACCCCTCTTGACAAATGGTAGTCTTCAAGGCATATCAAATTATATCCTAACTCTTCCAATCTCATGCAGAGAAACATATAGGGGGGTCATGGTAATATAAGTCCTAAAGTTTGGTCTTGAATTGGAATTTTTTGATAGCCTTTGAAAAGGACTGGTCATTAAGATACGTATAGTGAATGACAATCAACGCCTTTAAGGCATATTAGGGTCCTAGATGGCAAGTCTTAGCTTTATTGCACCTCATTTATGATGTTTGAAATGCATTTGAAGATATCTTCTGAAATTTTATTGATTGTCCTTATTTATAGTTCTATTGGCTATCAAGTTTATATGTGCTTGGCGAGTGCTCAGTCTTATTCACTTCATGCATTAGTATTTATCCTTACTTTTGATTGTAAATCTCCCAAGTATGTTATGTCCTTGACTAAAAAACATAACCAACAAATATTGAATGGAGAATGTCCAAATTATTGTGGGCTAGATCTAAGTATTTAAGAACTCAAAATAAAATTATTTTCAAAATAAAATTATTTTTTATAATAGTCATCTAGGATTTAAATAGATCCTAACATTTTAGATTAAATAAATTCTCCTAAAAAATCCTCCCAACTCTTCTGCTTGAGGGAGTAAGTGTATAATATGCTCATGTGGGAACATAGTATACACGCTTATATATCAATTCCTAAGTCCAAAATATTGTGGACTAGATCTAAGTATTTAAGAACTCAAATAAAATTATTTTTTTATAATAGTCATCTAGGGATTTAGGTAGATCCTAACATTTTAGATTAAAGAAATTCTCCTAAAAAATCCTCCCAACTCTTCTGCTTGAGGGAGTAAGTGTATAATATAGTCATGTGGGAACATAGTATATGCACTTATATATCGATTCCTAATTTCTATCCATATTCACAAAAAAATTGAAGTAATAATTGTGGATTTCTAAGTTTGTGATCTCACAAAATTCTGCATGATTCAAATGTTTGCCATCAAACAGAGATTGGAACCAAACTCAAATAGATAAATGTAAGATCTTGTAAGATTATGAACATATCCATCATGTTTATGTGGATGTACTCATTATCATTGATAAATCACTGTTTCAATAATATTAATCATGATAATAAATTATGTGTTGCTTGGCAATGTCTATAATTTATAGGTTGTTTTACATATAAGTTTGTCTTTTGAAATTATATGAAGTAGTAATGTGTGAGAATAACATATTTCAGGCAAAAGTAACAAAAATAAAAAAATCACAAAAAAAGTCAAATAATTAAATAATAGAATACACAATACATGATACTAATCAAACAACTACCATAATAATATCAGGGAATGTATACAATGAGACCAGTTACTTGTAGTTAGTATTTGAAAAAAGTCACTTCAGATTGAAATCAGCTGATCCTAATAAGGAATTAGTGGGAACCGATCCAGCTCCATTTATGATGCAAGCAAATAGAGAAAAATGTCAAAAATAACTCAATAAACCATCAAAACAAGGCTAGATTTGAGTGGACCTAGCTTTTTTTTTTGTACAAAAGGAGGCCCCAAAACCCTCAATAGGGCATGGTTTTACTATTCGGATGCTTTTCTTAGTGTTAATACCTCAAAAGTATTACAAACCCTAATACCTAGGCCTTTTTAATACATTATAACAAAAAAGACCAAAACTACGCTATCTTAAGTTAAAACATATAAAAATACCGCATAGGTCCGTTCACTCAGATGTAAACATAAAAGGTTTCTAAACTCCTCTTAACTCTTATTAAAAATAGAAAATCACTAAGATGCTTTAAAAACAACCACAAAAAAGTAACTCTTTTATTATGCACCGAACAGTCATTTGACTAGTCAAAATAGTTCTCATGGGTCATCCATCTTTTGCCAACCCTCCTCTATAATGATTCACATCCTAATGTCGCAAGGAAATCCAAGAGGATAACACCGACTTTGTGAAAGAGTTTATTTTTAGTTTGTTGTTATTCTTGCAGTCTCTTAGTGATTTCTAGTGTTTTACTTGAAGTAGAGGGTAAATTAGGGATTCTTTTTAATGTTTTTCATTTTAGTGAAGGGACTTATAGGGTACTTTTATAGTATTTTGACTTGAGTGGGGGTAGTTTTGTTTTTTCTTGTTATAATGTAATAAAAGGGCATGGGGAGCTAGGGTTTCTAACACTTTTGGGGTGTAAACTATAAAAAATACCCTAAACAACAAACCAGGCCTTACATATGGTTTTAGGGTCTTTATATCCAAGAAAAGCTAGTTCCACTCGAATTTAGCTTGTTTTGATGGTCTATTAAACTATTTTTGGCTCTTTTTTCTATTTTTCTCCATACTTGATATCATAGCGAAGTTAGAAACATTAACACACCTGGATCAAAATTACCTCGTTTAAGTTAAAATATTATAAAAATACCCTATAAATCCATAAAATGCCTTTAAATTTAATTAAATCATTAAAAATCACTAAGAGATTATAAAAACATCAACAAACTATAAATAAAGGCTACCAAAAAGTCAGCATTCCCCTGTTAGATTCATTGCGACATTGGGATGCAGATCATCATTAAGGGATGTGTCAAAGGATGGATTGATTAGGTCAAAGGGCACCGAGAACTATCTTGGCTGTTGAAGGACTATCTGGTACATCATTCTCTTCCGATTGGGAAGAACTCGAGCTCAAGTTGGCTCTTCTTCTATTGCTACTTCAGGTCTTCTCGAAATGATGAGCAACATTGAACACATTCAATGTGTCAATCTCCACTGGAAAGTCGACCATATAGGCATTATGCCCCATCTTCTTCAGCACCCGAAATGGTCCGATCTCTTGTTATTCAGCTTCTTGTATTTGCCCATAGGATGCCTATCTTTGTGTAGATGAAACATCACCAAATCACCCACTTGAAACCCTTTGAATCACCTATGTTTATCAACAACTTCCCTGTAATTGGTAATGGCAATCTCCAAATTAGCTCAAACTTGGTTATGGACATCCTTCATGTGTTCGATCATACTATCAGCATCTAAGTATTTTTATCAATTAGTTGGTAGAATAGTCAAGTCCAGTGTATAGGTAAGATTCTCCCCATACACGACCTTAAACGATTCTTACTAGTTGACCTATTGTAGAAACTAATGTAAGGAAATTTGGCTTGTAGCAAAGTAAGGTTGCACTATTTTTTCTTATCATCCACTATGCTTTGAAGTAGGTTGCCAAGGGTTCGGTTAACCACCTTAGTTTGACCATCAAACTCTGGATGGTAAGCATTGTTGCATTGTATCTTGATATCCATCTTGTGTCACAAAATTCCCTGAAGTGGTTGAGAAACTTGGCATCCCTATCCGATGTAATTATTTTGGGAATCCCATGAAGTCTTAGTACCTCATAGAAATATAAGTTGGCCATATGAGCTGCATCTAGAATCTTTTTATCAGCAATTAAGTAGGCCATTTTTTGAAAACTTTAAACCATAACAAAAATGAAGTCCAGACTTCATTGAGTATGTGGAAGACCCAACACAAAGTCTAGGATAACATCTTCCCATCCCTGGGAATGAGAAGTGGAGAATATAAACATATGTTATGATACTGCTGTTAGTCCTAATAAAATAAATAAATAAATAAAATTGATAAATAACTTACTCGGATATGTCCTTAAATCACACGAGGGACTTGAGGTTCCATACCAAATCCTATAGACCAAGTCATCCGGTGACATGCAACCTTGAGAGTCATCTTTGGTGAATCTCATTCACCTTCCATCTCACTTTTTCTATCATTGTTTCTTTATTTTTTCTAGAGGGGTTAATCTCCTTTTATAGAGAACATATTTATTTTGTAACTCTCACATTCATAGTCTATAGGAGTTGAGATCCAAACGTAACTCTTGCCTTAATTCCCTTAAGTACAACTAATTAGGATTAGCCAATTGTCACGAAACTGTTAATCATATGTAATGAGCTAAACTTGTCATTAGTTTACTAATGACTCACACAATAAGATGTCATCCGAGCATTCCCATAATTTGATAAAAGGTATTTAGAAATTAAATAAATTTTGTATTTTTATAATATAAAAAAAAAATTCTTAAAAGGAATCCAAACACACCATTGGGTTTGCCCTCTAGTGTAACATCCTATTAAAACTTAAAAATGAATCGTAGTATATGACATTGCTTCATGTTAACCGCATGGATTTCATATATACTTTAATACGGCTTTTGTACCATTATTGAAAAAATAAAATTCTCTAATAAAAGGGTTTGATAGGCTACATTTCTAACAACTGTCTCTTTGCAACTTGATACACTCTACATCTTTCTACATTCCTAGCCACTTCTCGCTTAACTTTGGGTTAACAATACTTAGAATCTACTACTATAATGGTTTTGTCTCACCCAAAATCCACACCCCTGCCCCCACCCACCCACCCACCCAAATGTAGCTCTCAAATTAGGACCTCTCAGATCACTAGAAATGCATAATTAATTTCTTTTAGAGAAACCCATCCTATACCATATAATCTCCTGCAACTCTGCCTTGACCTATGCCCAAGTTTATCCAAAATTATCGAGCAGCACATGAGTCATGCAGACACGCAAACGATGTTATAATAATTTCAATCATGGTCAAAAGTGATGCTCTGTGTCTCAAGGAATTTGCAACTTTATTCTATCTCCTAGCCTTGTGAATAATCATGAAGGTATTCCCATGTAAATATGCCATCGACCTAGCATGTTGGCTATTTAGCTTATACTGTCAATTAATAGACATCAGTGCCTCATGATATGAAAACAAAAGAAGCTAAATAAAATTATGACTCTATTATCTTAAAGCCTAAATGATCACATAAAATTTTACGCTGTATGTGGAGTATTGCCGGCATGTATCATTCAACTTGTTGAAATATGTTGTTGGTCCATGCTCTTGGCTTCATACAGCCCCAATACCAACATTCAAGACATCACACTCTCGTTCAAACATCTTATCAAAGTTTAGCAATGTTGATACGGGTGCCTCAGTTATAGCCTACTTAATCATCTCAAAGCTATTTTCTATTTCAATGTTCCATTTGAAAGAATCCTTCTTAAAACAGTCAATAATTGATGCTATGATGGTGCAAAATCCTCTAATGAACCATCTATACACATAATGGATTAATGTAGGGGAAAGCCATTCTCTTATTACTGCCACCACTCTCATTCACCTTGATTCACTTAGTGGAAACCACGAAACCCAACAAAATAAAATTGTTGGTCATGAATTCAAATTTCTTTAAATTTACATACAACTACTCCATTAGTAACGAGTTCAACACGAGCCTTAGATGGTCCATATCCTACCTTAACTAGTGTTGTATATAAGGATATCATCAAAGTATACCACCATGAACTTTTCTATAGGATTTCAAACAGTTTATGAGCCTCATGAAGGTGCTAGGTAGATTTGATCACCGAAATGGCTTAACCAGCCACCCATACAATCCCTCTCATGTCTTAAATGTCTTCTTCCATTCATCAACCAACCTGATTCTTATTGATGATAACCACTTCTCAAGTCTATTTTCGAGAATATTGTAGCCCCCTTCAACGTGTCCAATATATCATCTACAAGTGGTACCAAAAAGTGATAATTTATGGTAATTTCATCAATCGCCTTGCTATCCACAGATATGTGTCGGGAATTAATTTTTTAGGCGTCAACCTAGGCTCACACTTCCTTGCTGAACACTGTTTATAGAAACTCTGAAACGTGTCCCTATAACTCATCTTGCTCCTTAAATCTCATTTTATAGGTTGCTTTATTTGGTTGGCTAGAACCAGAGATGAGGTCGATCTCATGTTGGATGTCTCACATGAGAGATAATCCCTCGGAACGATCATCTAGTATTAATATTATTGAATTCCCTCATCCATGGGTCTAGGTTAGGATGAATAAAACTAATGAGTTTTTTTTCAATTGGCACCACAACATACAATATACCTTACTCACCCAAATCCCTCATGAACTCTGTCGAAGATACGATATTAGTGTTGTCCTCTTCTGATTTTGAAGCACTGTCCACCTTGGAGGGCCTCATAATCACTTTAACTCCATCGTTTGCAAAGAAGTAAGTGTTTTTGAAACCATTATGAGTCGTACGCATAATATACTATCATCGTCTCCCCAACAACAAATGGCAAGTGTCATAAGCACTGCATCTCCTCATATTCATCTTTGTATGTCTTTTCAATAGAAAAAGAAATAAGATATCTTTTAGAAATAGTTACCTCATTGTCGTTCTTGAACCACATAATTTTATAAGGCTTTGGATGGTTTTTCACCTTGAGCTTAAGCTTGTCAACCATCTTCTAAGAAACAATATCATTGAACTTCTCCATCGATGATTAGATTACACATTTTCGCATTTGCGTTACAAGTGCATGAAATATGTTTGTGTGCAACCAGTCATTTTCCTTCTTGACTTGAGGCATAATCATGTTGCATCAGGTCACCAATGTCTCCTCATGATCACTATATGTCACTTACGGGTCTTCTTCATCAACTGGCTCATTGTACATAGGATCACCTTAAAGAAAGAGTCTTTGTTGTCCTTATCATAAAACTCCTCAGAAAGGTTAACGAATTTTCTATTTGGGCACTGTGATGAGACATGCCCATTGCCCGAACACGTTGCACCAACACCTGCACCTGCACACACACCCACACCCCGCCTATTCAAGGGTCATCCCTGCTTAATTTCAACCCTCTTTGCAAGGTTATACATTGCTACAAAACTACTACATCTTGAATTAATTGCCACATTCCATTCACATGCTTGGCAATGAACTGCTCCTCCCGCTCAATCACATCACAGTCAAAAGGTGAACGCCATCTCTGTATTCATCCACCAACCTATCTCCTTGGTGAAATATATCCACCAACCTATCTCTTTCATCTTTTTCCTCATCTTCTCCCACGACACAATTTTAGGTTGTCTCATTCTCTCTCGCTTTGTTTTAAATTGTTTTCAGCATACTGAAATACTTTTTCTTCAATTTATTGGTAATAATTTTAACATTTTTATTCTATAGTATATCCTTATAATCAAAGACCCTATTTATTGTGTTTAACCAGTCTATGAAGTTGGTGGGCTGCAACTTCCCTTCAAAATCAGGAATGTGTACTTTTAGATCTATAGATTTTGAGTACTACTTATCCTTCTTGATCATATTCCTCTTTTATCGACTCATCTCGGAGCATAATTATGAAAAGGGTTGTATTCAACATCATCTTGGATAAACAAAACTTTATCTTGCCCATGATTTATGCCTGTAGTCCGCCTTGTAAGTTCTTGAATTTGTTGATTTCTTTTTGTGTTTTACAATTTTCAGATTTGAAAAGTCCAAACTTAGTAAAAGAAAAAAAAGAAAGAAATGAAATTATTCAGGCAAAAAGAGTTGCATATTAATAATCCAAAACTTGACAAAAATAAAATTTTTGGGCTAAATAAAATTCTAGATATTCAAAATCCTAAAATTGCAAAAAATATGAAAATTTCAAGCTACATAAATATTTGGATATTGAAAATTGTAAAAGGTAAGAGATTTTTGGGCTCAAAATTTTTCGTGAGGCGAGGCTTTACTTTGTTTTGATAAAGCCTAGGCCTTATATCCTATTTGACTCATATCATTTATCCCCTGATCCCACTCATTACGAGGTGGATTCACATGAATACCCCTGCTTCAATCTCTTCTTGCAATCATAGGTTTACTAAAATCACATACCCTCGACAGAAAACCAATAAAACCTAGTTGAAACTAGCAACCTCTTGGCTAATTTGATAAAACATAACTTAAAATCAGCAAACCACTGACTTAGATATAGATTCTCAGCTTTGTCATTGAAGAAAACCTAGATGTAATGCCAATTGATGTCAAAAAAAAAAAAAAGAGAGAAAAAATAATTAGTAGGCTATCAAAATATGTCAGATTTGAGAGGACTTACCTTGACCTGTCTTTCTTTGTCCAAAAAAGAGAGTCCAAAACCTTAAATAAGACATGTTGTTGTTGTTCACACCCTATTTGTATTGTTCACGCCCCAAAAGGGTCAGAAGCCTTAGCAACCCATAGCCTTTTATTGCATTATAAGAAAAAAAAAGACCCAAACTAACCATATTTAAGTTAAAAAATTATAGAAATATCCCATAAGTCCTTCACTGAGATTAACATAAAAATGGTCCCTAAACTGGCCTAACTTTAATTAGAACATTGGAAATCACTAAAAGACTAAAAAACTGCAACAAACTAAAAATAAACTCATTCAAAAGTTAGCCTTCCCCTCTTAGATCTTCTTGCGACCTTGGGATGTGGATCATCATAAAGGGTTCATCAAAGGATTAATTGATTGGGTCAAAATGCCAATGAGAATTGCATTGACTAGTCGAAAGATTGTGCATCACATTTAGAATTGGGAATTAACAGGTTCCGCGTAAAATCGTCTGGTTCACTGAAGGACTGTCGGGGAACCAAGCGATCTTGTTAGTTCACACATTTTTGTTTTTTTTACCGTTTTCATTGTTATTGTTATTTATTTTTACTTTTTTTTGTTTTTTTTTTTTGTAGCGATTTAATCTGGACAGGTTTCTTGAATGGCTGATTCACCTGACTGATCCAGGTTTTAAACATTAGTTTTGGTATAAGAAGATCACAATCGCTCCTAGCTATTAGATGTAAAATTTAATAGCTTAGTTTGTCTCATTAAGTTTGAAAAAATTTTCTTTAGACTTTGAGTCTAATCAATTATACAACTACCCAATTTCACATTGACCATGACTGAATATTATTTGATGGAATAGTGTAGCATGCATCGAGGGGCGCATTTCTACATGTGCGTCCCTGGCGCATCTTACATCTATCCAAAACCCAAAAATCAACAGTGTGAAAAAAGACATAAAAAAATTAATTTTTATTTTTAAAATTAATTTTCCTTTTTATATTTGTGTTTGTCAAATTCTAAAATGTTTAGATCCCAACCCAATCTTTACGATTTTGGATGGAGGATTCATATGGTTCGGCCTACTCATAAAAACCTCTTCCTTATTTGATAAAAGGAAAATGTTTTGAAAAGGCTGCATCCTTATCAAAATAAGTAAAAGTCTCACCTCAAAAATCATTGAAAATTATAATTCTTGTACTAAAAACCTTCAAATCGATCATCTTGGCCTTGAGCATTACGATTGTGAAAAAAATTAGGATTTCAAGCTCAAAAAATAGCATATCTTGTAACATATTATCTAGACTATCCATTTTGCCCTAAAAATAAGTGTTCAAACATCTGTGCAGCTTCAAATTTTATAGTCGGTGATGGAGATTGATTTTAGAGCATCCTCGAGATTTCTGATACCCAAAGTACTTTCCAAAGAACAATTCAAGGTGAAGCTTTACTTTGTTTTTATAAAGCCTAATCCCTAAAGAAAAGGGTGTAGTTTGCATAAGGTTTCAACCTTAAACAATCAAAGTAAGGTGCACCTCCAAATTTTATCATAAGATGTAATTTTGGTGTAAAAAATTCTTAGAATACCCCAAGACTTCATTTTCATATCTAATGATAAAATTTTAAACTCCAAAAATAGTTCAAATCAAATAGATATATAAATACATAAAAATCTTGAAAATAAACGGTCCAAATAATGCACTGCAAGATGCATTATTTTTTTTTGTATTCACACGTTTCGATGTCTATATGATCAATTGGAGGTGTTTCCAACTTCAAAACAGCTTTTTAATATAGAGTTTTGAGGTGCACCTGAACTCCATATATATTTTAAGGTTGGCATGTATCTTTGATATAAGGGTGCGGTTTGTATAGAGCCGAGGCTCTAAACAATCAAAGTAAAGTGCGCCTTCAAATAATGTCGAGATATGTAGTTTCAATATTAAAAAATTTTGTGATAGCCTTAAAAAATATTTTCATCTTGAATTATAATATTTAAAGCTTCACAAAAAGTGTAGATCGAGTAGATCTATGAAAACTTGAAAATTTACGGTAAAAAAATACGTTACAAGATGCACTATTTCAAAAACTTAAAATCCATTTTTCTCATGTCGATACATCTTGATGTCAATATGATCAATTTGAGGATATTTAGGCATCAAAGCAACCTCTTCTAGTGAAATTTTTGAGGTGGGCTATAATTTTATGCAAAAGGGAGAAGTTTATATGAAGCCGAGGCTCTAAACAACCAAATTAGATCCTACCTCCAAACTTTCACTAGAAGAGATTGTTTTGATGCCTAAATACCCTCAAAGTGATCATCTCGACATCAAGATGCATGGACATTAGAAAAAAAAATTGATTTCAAGTTTTGGAAATAATATATAATATATTTTTATACCCTTCAATTTTCAAGATTTTTAAGTTTTCATAGAAATGCCAATCTACACTATTTTTAAAGCTTTAAACTCTATAAATAAAGATAAAAATATATTTTAAGGCTATCACAGAGATTTTCAGAATTAAAATCATATTTCTCGATACTATTTGAAGGTAGGCTCTAATGTGATTGTTTAGAGCATAGGCTCTATACAAAGTGCACCCTATGCAAAATTGATTGTCATCCAAACCGGGCCATAATGAGCCGTGGGACTCTACTTTACTCTTTCCCATCGCTCCGAAAGTGTGGATCAGTCTTCCGTTATGCCCATGCCCCATTTCTACATATGCTTCTAATTTCGCTTTAACTTTATAGTTCTTGAAATGTGCAGAGGCCTTCTATGCTCTAAGAAGCCCTGAATTCTGGGAAAATAGAATCCAAACGTACACGATTCCTTAGAGCCCTTTTATGGAGCACTGCTCCGATCTTCTTTGTTTTTGATACATTTTTTTCTGTCTTGTTTTGTTCTATTTTGTTTTGTTTTTCCTCTTTGTTGTTTTTGGTGTTGATGCAGGTTTTGCACCAGAGCAATGACGTCCAAATCTCATAAACATGGAAAGCGTATTGAGGTACACCATGAAAGCACAATCATTTAGATGATACCATATTGCATTTCCCACCCATCTGCAATTCTAGCTGATTCTTGGGCTTGTAAAATTAGTGGGGTTTGATAGGAATTGATAGGTTTCTTTTTCTTCATATGAATTCGCTCTTTGTGATTTGGCATAATTTGTGAAGGCACTTTGATGTGGGTGCGCCAAGCTTGATAGATTTGTGAAATTGAATTGCTTGCTTGATTTTATGGGAAATAGGGTTTTCTATTTTCCATATGCTTTTCCTGGTAGCTGGATAAATTTCTGTTTTGTATGGTGTTATTGAAGCTAGCGTGCGAAGTGAATGATCCATGTTGGTACTTGGTCTTTCTGATTGTATGATAATTGAGGTTCTTTCTGTATTCGGATATTTGTTTTCCACCCCTAGGTTCAAAAGATGCGAAAGAAGCTCAAGAAACATGGGCGACGCTTGGTTAGTACAAGTGGGTCGTCCTCTGAGTCCTATGATTCAAATCGGGGAAGGCCTAGGACGAGAAAAAGTAGTCACAAGAGGAAAATAATCCATTATTCCAGTAGTGAAGATGAGGACCTTCATCACAAGAAGACGAGAAGAGGAAGAAGCAGGCGTAGCATGAGGAAGAGGAGTGATTCAATTAAAAGAAAGCGGGGAAGCCCTATCAAACACAAAAGAAAGGTGAGGAAAAGAAGCTCAAGAAGTAGTTCCTTGAGCAGGTACTCCAGAAGGAGTTGCTCAACTTGTAGGAGTTGTAGTAGTAGCAGCTCAGAAAGTGATAGAGAAAGATATAAGAGAAGTGGTCGGAACTCGTCAAGAATTAAATCTCATTCAAAATACCAAATGAAGAAGAATGGGGAAATTCTGAAGAGGGCTAGCGATGAGAATGATAAATATTATGATAGGTATAGGCCTCATAGGTGCTCATCGTGTAGTGGTGGCACTGAAGATGAGGAGAGAGTAGCCCATCATAAAAAACCAGTTTGGAGTGCAACTTTATCAAAAAAGGAGAAAATAGGGGAGAGAGAAAATGAGGATAAGATGGCAATACAGTTGGATGATCGTTGCCCATCTTACACAGATGATGAGACAGATAGAAGAGGAAGGAGTGTACTGTCCTCTATTATTGAGAGATGCGAGCCAGTTGAAAAGGAAAGTGCAGGTTCCCTTAATATTGTCCAATCTTCTAGCTCCAAGAAGGTTGATGAGTCATCAATTCATGACAGTGGGGTTGAAAGATATTCTGCTAAGGACCTGGACATCATTAGAGAAAGCAGTAAGATCAGCTCGTCTAATGGGTCTAATGGGGGTGGTTCTCCTTCCCATAGAGTTCAGTCAAGGATCTCCCGCAAAGAGGAAAATGTTGAGACCACTGTTGATTTTGATAAACCTGATACCGAGGCTTTGGAGGCCCTTTTAAGACATAAAGCTTTGGAAAATTTGCAAAGGTTTCGTGATAGACCTGGTGGGAAAGCACTAAATATTAATGGAAAAGGGCCTGAGGGTAGAGCTTTTGGGGCAATGGCAACCAGGAATGATGAGAATACTTATGGAAAACCATCTGAGACCCCTGATAAGAAATTAGCAGCACAAGAAGTTGAGAATGAAAACATTAGCAGTGAAAGTGCCAAGGAAGCCAGTTTTTCTGCTTTTTCTCGAATAACCACTGAACATCCCAATCAAGATGTTTCTATTACTAATCCTGGACATTTTGCTACTGCCACTTCAATAAATGGTAGTTCTAGTAGTGCGCTTACTGGAATTGCCGAGGGAGCACTTAATGCTACTAATGAAACCCAGAAAATCGCCACTCATATGCCCAGTGCATATGAACCCTCTGAGCAGGAATTATCTCAGAAAATCATGAGTACTCCATGTCAAAGAGTTACTGAAGTGGTGCCTGGCCCAAGTGAAAAAGGAGCTAATGAAGTGAAGCCTGCCCCAAAAGAAAAAATAGTTACAGAAGTGAGGCCCTCTCCTACTGAAAATGGTGAGATGGAATTAGGGACTATTAGAGCTGATGCATCTTCTTCAGATGCTTCTTGCAGGCATGACCCAGCAATGAATAAGACAGAATTGGATAATTCGAAAGGTAGGACTATAGATAGCTCGCAATTTGAGCAGAAAACGATGTCGGTAATGCGGGGTGGAGAAATGGTGCAGGTAAGTTATCTGGGTTTGCATAATTTCTGTTTACTAATTAACTAGTTAAATATGCATGTATGGTGCTGTTTTGAGTGTTTTAAATTTGATATCTCTTCCGTAAAAAGAAAAGGAAATGTAGGCAAAAAATGTAGGCTTAATTAGATATAGAAAATTCCCCCCATAAAGAGATATGTAGAGTTCAACCCTGAATTGGGTTTCAGAAGGCCTTGATATACTGAAACATTGGGCAGGTGAGCTACAAGGTATACATACCAAAACGACCCTCAGCTTTAGCAAGGAGGCAATTGCAGCGGTGAAGTGTAAGTATCATTTTTTTATACAATTAAGGCTTGAGTATTATATCCCACTAAGGAAAACTTTGAGCATTCAAATTATAGTGCTCTTTAATCCAGATAAATGTCGCTTGTGTGTTTTTTCATGGCATAAATTCGTCAAGGGCTCAAGCCTATCTTTCAAGTAAAGACGTACAAGATGTTGGAATGTGGGCAAGTGAGTTTTACCCTAATACAATACGATATATCTCCCCTAGCTTTTTGCTTTGGCTTTTGGATGTTGGAAGGCTAAACAAGTGACCTATGAAAATACAGAAGCAAGGATTTTTTTTTTTTTTTAAGGATCATTGCTGAAGCACTGTTGATTATTACTATAAAATTAATCTTCCTATCCATTCAGGATTGTGTCATTCTTGTTTTGCATGTAATTATTATTTTCTCACTGATAATATCTTTTTGAATGTGGCATAATCATATAGACTGCTCATTCTCCACAAAAAAATAAAAAGAAAAGAAACGGAAATCATATAAATCACTTATAGACTGTACAAGGACGTGAACATCCATGCCTTTCTGTGACATGAACATGCTGTGCTTGACAAAGCTCCTAAAAAAGTGGCATGTGGGACATGGCAAGTCCATCCAATTCTAGTTTGTGGGCCTTTTTACATCTGTTATGTATGTATGTATCGTGTCTAAAGTGATACTAATTGAACAAGGAAAAAAAAAGAGATATTTTTATCCATCTCCTACACGTACTTTTCAAAAATTATGGATATGTACTTCTATATGGTCGTAGAATCTGGAATCCAGACAGGTGAATTCTGAGCATATATGTTGATGACTGAAATCCAGAGCTATGTGGTCTGTGCAGAAAAAGAAGAGATAAATAAATCAGGACATGCTATGTCAACATGCATGTTGGTCATGGTGTTAATGTCAATATGTCCTTCTTACATAGCTTATACTTAGGCTTCGTATTCAGCTTTGTGAAGCTCAGGAAGGAGGCCTTTATATTTTTCTAGTCACCAAGGAAGCCCTAATAACAAATAAAAAAGGTCTTATGTTCATGCATTCAATTTTTTAGCGCAAAGAAATGGAGTTTCGTGCTATACTTTGTGATGGAAAATGTGGGCAATGTTTCAAACTTGATATCAATCTAATGTTCCTAATAGGTGTCGTGTTTCTCTTGTTATTTCTTTGCCAAATGTGGGTGATGTGGTCATTGTCTTCTCTTTGTATGCAGGGTAGTCGTTTCTTATTGACATATGAGTTTGAGATTTGCTATATGATGTGGTATCTCAAAATTCTGCAGTGCAAGTTGGCTGTGTTTGGGAATACATTTTGTTTCAAGCATATTTTCTGTGGGCATTGAGAATCCTCTTTATGTAATAGACATTGTTGGGAGGCATTCATCAAGGGGCATGTTTAGGTGTACCTCCCACTTCAAACAAAGTTGCATATATATGAGTGAAATTTAAAGTTGCTTTATCAAAAAGAAGAAGAAGAAGAAGAAGAAGATGAAGAGAGAGAGATGAGAGAGAGAGAGAGAGAGGAGGAGGAGGAGGAGGAGGAGGCGGAGGAGGTTAGTTTTATATGCTCTTCAGCTAGCATGTTCTTGTCCCCTTCAAGTGAAACCAAAATAAAAGGGCACAAGAAAACATACACTATATAGAAATTTGTTTTGTGTTTTTTATATAGTTTGGAATGTTTTTAGATAGTTCAATGTTTTTACTACTTAAGGAGATAATACAATCTGTTAAAGGTGAAAACAAATCTCAGAGAAAATGTTGATGATCAGTTTGCCATGATTAATACCAGATTACTGATCTAAGAAAAAAGGAAAAAATTAAAAAGAATAATGTTCAATGTTTACTGTTCTTACTTTTGCATGATGATGGGGCCTTTGGCTCTACAGCCTTGTGGGAGCTGAATCCTTTAAAATTGTTTATGTTTTTGCAGTCTGATATTGATGTTAGACTGAAGTTTGCTATTTATTTAACTAGATAGGATTTACTGACAGATAACCATTGGCTAATGGGAGGCATGTAAACTGTACTAGTTGTAATAAATAATATAACTATAATTAATTATAATTAATTATGTGCATTGTAATTTTTTTGGTTGTTGAACCATGTATTAAAACTAGTTCAAAATTTTCATGAAGTTATACTTCTTTTTACACAATAAAAAAAATAAATTTAATTGTCTACAGTGTATTTTTCGCTTCATAATAAAAAGTAGAACTTCATCAAAACTTTTGACTTATTTTTGTATGCCATTCTTTAAAGCATGTTGTGTATGCGCGCGGTGTGCCATACATGTTTGAATTAATAAGGGTTAAGAATTACTCTTTAGTAGGCTGATTTGATTGGTGGAATACAACGGAAGTAAGGTGACCTAGTTAGTTTCCCTTGTCTTTAAAGTCCTACCATACTTCCAAATTTCTAATCATGACTATTGTCCCATTTAGGATTCTATCAAGATCCTGTTTGAGCTAGACATGTTTGTGCTTCAAGCGGACCCTGAAGAGTATAGCATTATTTGGGTAGGTTTGTATGACTTTGAATTCAAAAGAACTCGAGAATGGCTTAACTGCCGTTAAACCAGCTAAACAATTGTGAAAGTTGTAGGGAGGACCATATTGTTGTATGGAACATTGCCAAATACTCTCTCACATGGCCTCCATTAGGTCACAATGAGCAAGGCCTATGGCTAAGGAGAAGAAACCACCAAGCTCCAGAGAAATCAGAGCCGATTGGACTCAATTTCAGCACCAATAGCCCATAAGTGGGATGAATGCTCCTATTGATGCAAATCAAAACTTGGGCTGATTCAATATTTTATGTTTTAATTTTTTTATTGAAAATTCAAGGGGAACGGATGGACTTATTTACTTATTTATTTTATTATTGTTGGGGGTCAAGTTGGGAGTTGATTATCTGTTATGGGCTGGGTAGTGAAGTGTTTTTAATTAGGGGTGGCGTGAGTTCTTGTTTGTTGGGAGTTTTAGGAGGCCCTTAAAAGGTGGCATTGATTTTTTTTTTGGTTAGCTATGTACATTTATTTTCCACGTTGGAAATAAGAGGGGTCCTATTAAATAGGGAATTTGGTAGAGAATGTGTGGACTCCTAGGTTTAAGAGAGCTACCTCTGACTTAATATATCTGGAGAGAGAAATTAGGCGGGTTAACAGAGGGGTCGAAGAATAGTTACATGGATTCCTAAATTAGGGGATTTAAAAAGGTAAGTACATGAGTTTAAGAGAGAAAGGGCTATGAAGTCCTAAAATAGAGGAAGGGAGGGAGAAGTGCGTGAGGGTAATAGACGGCCCTAAATTGGTGGGTGGTACACGACTTTTACAGAAGTTGGAAAATGCCTTTTCAATTTTTAGTTTTTGTATTTTCGGTTTTGACATGAGTATTTTCTAATGAAAGAGTCGAGATCTTATTTGGTGTGAAAAAGAGAGCTTCTTCTTTCCCTTTTGGCTTCATTTATGGCCATACTTTTTTTCCTTATTGTAGCTGAAATTTGCATATTCAAGGATCGAAAAGAAGGCAGATTTAACTTCTAGCCTTCTTTTCATACCATCCGGTATCAAAGCACGGTTTGATGGTGATCGGAGAACATGATGACTGGCCATGGTGCTTGTGGCCGATGGAATGTCGATCTGAATTGAGTGGACGAGCGAGTTGAGAAAGTCAAATGTGTCATTTTTTGACTAAGCATTGCAAGAAGCACCACATTCCATCTTGAAAACCCTGTTGAAAATCTTGTTGATATCTAGCATTGCAAGTACTAGAGAATTCATAGTGTCTTGAGGTGATTGGAAAGCTTTGCTTTTCAGGCACTACATGGTTAGAGCCATGATAGTGCTGAAGTGTGTAATGAACCACCAATAGAAAGTAATGTCTATGGAAATTGCACGCCGATGATATTGATTTTGGAGCCAGCCATTACATTATATCACTCATCTTAGGATCTATCTTCATCCCATTTGAAGACACATTATAACCCAAAAACATTAGAAAGTTAGCACTTATTATATTTATGAATCACTATTCACCCCATCACAATGTTAATATTTGGTACATATGGGCATTGGCATCTACATTGTAGCAAATACATCATCGAAAGAAACTACCATGGACTTACCAATAAAAAAGGTTGTAACACCGTTGTTATCATGTGCATGAATGTGGTAGGTGCATTCAATGGACCTAGAGGCATCGCCAACCACTCGTACAACCCACTCTTCATCTAGAAATCTACTTGTTTCCTTTGCGTATGCAAATCTGATGATAGCCACTTTTTAAGCCAATCTTCGAAAATGCTGTTGTTCTAGACAACCTATCAAGCATATCATCCAACCTGGGAATAGGGAACCAATACTTGACTGTTATCATGTTGATCACTTGGCTGTCTACACACATTCACTATGATCCATTTTTCTTGGGGCAAGCAAGGTTGGTACAACACATGGACTCATGCTAAACCTTATGAACCCCTTTGCCAACTGCGAACAATATCTTTGAAGCTCATCATACTCATTAGGTCTTGTTAAAATATAACACTTTAGTTGGTTGAGAATCAAGAAAGTGTAAAGGGAGATCAAGAATTAGGAGGAAGAACAATGGATAGAGATAGAGAGACGGGAGAAATAATGTGTTGAAGAAAGGAATTAAAAGAGAGTAACGTGTTGTGTTCTCTTCACACCCATGCCCCTCACTTATATACCCTTATTAATGTTAAAAAGTGCAATTACAAAAATAGCCCTTAAGTAAGGGAAATGAGAATACGGTCCACAAGGCCTTAAAACACAATAGCATAGAGAAAAAACTTATCTAGTCACAACACTCCCCCACAAGCTGGTGCATAGATATCTGTCATGCCCAACTTGCTTAAAATCATTTTTAGTCGAGGTTTCCCCATAACCTTGGTACAAATGTCTGCTAGTTCGTCTTCAGTTTTAACCTGTTGAAGACAAATTTCCTTAATAGAAACCCTTTCTTGAATGAAATGACGATCCACTTCTATATGCTTCATCTTATCATGCTGGATCCAATGTTTCAGAAAACGGTCCGCCTGGCGCCTAGGCGGCCAGAAAAAACTTTCCAAACGCCTCGACCTGGGCGCCCCTACATGGGCGGCTGTACTTGGGCGGGCGCTCGAGGCAGTTGGCGTTTTTTTTGTATTTAACTTCACCCAAAAGGGCTAAAGGGGTCATTTTAACCCCCAAGTTTTTACAAAAGAAGTTTTGGAGTTTATTTTTGTACCCCAAAGTGAAAAAAAACAAGAAACCCTCAATCTTACACTTATTTCTGAGAATCTAAAGTAATTTTTGAGAATCGAAAGTACTTTTTGTGAATTGAAATTTTTTTTTTTTCTCATTGAAATTATTTTTAGGGTGCTATTGGTGGTATTAGAAGACTTTTGAGTTGATTTGTAGCTCGATTGAGGTAACCAACATCGAAGATCAGAGATTGGGTAGAAAAGGTCAGTATGTAATCTTTATTTGAGTTTTATTTTTCCAAATTGAGATGTCTTCTACAGGGTCTATTGGGGGTGAAGATCTTGGATGGAAATATCGTGTTAACCCTGATAAGAATGACAAAAATAAAGTTATGTGCAATTTTTGTGGATATGTTTCTAATGCCGGCATAAATAGATTTAAGAAACATCTTACCGGTATTAGAGGTGATGTTGCTCCATGTAAGAAAGTCTCAGATCTTCTAAAGAAAGAAATTTTGAAATACATTGACGTTGAAAAGAGTAAAAAAATTGCAAAACAAAGGATATAACAGAATTAAAGTCAGTGGTCCATATTTTTGATGATAATATTGACACTAAAGAAGAGACTGAAGATGGGGAAGAGGTAGCCATGGTTGGTACTCAGGTCTCTAAGACCAAGAGGGCTTTTGGGTATAAGAAGGCTTGTACGAGAGGGCCTATAGATAGTTTTTTCACACCTAGCCCTGAGACAGTAATTGAAAAAAGCATGGGAGGCAAGGGGAAAAAACAATGTGATAATTGAAAATAAGTTTAAGAAGGAAGATAGAGCCGGGGTGATTCAGTCTATTGCTCGGTGGTTTTACCATGCATGCATTTGTTTTAACACTGCTTGCTTGAATAGCTTCCATACAATGTTGGAAGCAATTGGGCAATTTGAGCCAGGTTTGAAAGTCCAACTCCTTATGAGATTGGAGAGCCACTACTAAAGAAAGAAGTTGAGTACACTAACAAATATCTCAAGACTCATAAGGAGGGATGGGCTAAATTTGGGGTTTCTTTAATGACAGATATGTGGTGATGGGCTAAATTTGGGGTTTCTTTAATGACAGATATGTGGAGATAGGAGGAAGAGTAACATGAATTTGTTAGTAAATTGTCCTACGGGTACAATTTTTTTGTGCTCAATCGATGATTCCAATGATGTTCATGATGCGCATTATATATTTTCTTTTATTGATAAGGGCATTGAGGAGGTTGGGGAGGAACTTGTAATACAAGTGGTCACAGATAATGTTGCTCCCAATCTAGCTGCAGGTCATTTGCTTCGACAGAAGAGGCCTTGCATATTTTGGACTCCTTACGCTGCACATTGCGTAGATCTTATGCTTGAGGCCATTGGTGAATTTCCTACTATTAAAAGAATTATTTGTAAGGCTAAGGAGGTTACAATCTTCATATACAGTCATATACTTACCCTTAGCATGATGCGCAAGTTTACAAAAAAGAGAGAGCTAGTGAGGCCTGGGGTCACTAGATTTGCAACTGCCTACCTTAGTCTACAACGCATGTATAAGAGGAGGATGGCATTAAGGTCTATGTTTGCTTCAGAGGAGTGGAGTAGGTATAAGTGGTCTAGAGATTCCAAGGGAAAGAAGGCACGAGATATTGTTCTTTCGAAATATTTTTGGCGTGGGATGAAGCATGCGATATTAGTATTTCTTCCTTTGGTGAAGGTCTTGCGCTTGGTTGATGCTTATAAGCCCTCCATGGGCTTTATATATGATGCAATGGAAAGGGCTAATAATGTGATTGCAGAGAATTTGGGCAAGCGAAGTATGCCTTAATTTGGGAGATTATAGATGACAAATGGGATAGGCAGCTCCATAGACCATTTCATGCAGCGGGGTACTACTTGAACCTCAAGTTCTTTTATGCAGATGCAGATATTGAGTCAAAAGGGGTAATTATGGATGGTTTTAATGAGTGCCTGGAGAACTTAGTTTCTGATCCACATATTCAAGATAAGATATCAATTGAAGAGCTAATTTTGTACAAGTGTTCTTTGATGTCATTTGGGAAAGATATGGCATTAAGACAGAGAAACAAAGACGGACCAGGTAGTATTCTTTTGACTTTTGTTTTATAAAATATAAATTAATAATTTTCTTTCAAGTTTTGATAATGTTAAATATCTAAATTAATTGTAACGGTTGCCCACATATTGCAGCCCAATGGTGGAGACATCATAGGAGTAGCGCTCCAAACCTCCAGAAGATGGCTATACGGATCTTGAGTTTGATAACTACCTCTTCTGGTTGTGAGCGCAATTGGAGTTTATTTGAGATGGTATTTTACTATTTTATATGTTTTTTTTCTTTATAAGTTCATTTTGTAATATAGATTCATAAAAGGTAAGAAGATCATAGACTTATAGTAGTTACTTATGCATTATTTTTCCTTATAGGTGTATACAAAGAGAAGAAATAGGCTTGAGCAAAAGAAGCTCAATGACTTGGTTTTTGTTAGAGAGAATCAAAGGCTCAAGGAGAAGAAAAACCAGCCAAAGAAGGACGCTATCTCTTCGAAAGACATGGAGAATGCTTCGGATTGGCTAGTTAGTGACCCTAGTACTGAGGAGGTCTTCCTTGGGGACGGTTTGATTGGGAAATGGTCGAGTAGGCTTCGGGGCAAGCTTCTGATCCTAGGAGGACCACTCGAGCAACTTCTTTTGCTGGTACTTCACGGAGGGAGATAGAGGAAGAGGAGGCAGATTTAGAAGAATCTCTGGAAGAAGAGGATGATGATTCGGATGACGACCTCAATTCTAATGCAGATGAAAACAATGAAGATGATGATTTTGATTCTTATTGATGTCTTGATTGCCCTCTCGCTTCTTTTGTAGTAACTTTATTGCACCATCTTGGTTTGAGCTTTAGACATTTGGACGATTTTTATTTAGTTATGTGGTTTGTAATTTTTTTGCCTTTTTGGACTATTTCGTTGTGTAGTTTACTAGTTTTTTATAGTTTTGGAAGTCAGTTTGTTGAAGACTTGGAGAGTTGGAGATTTTTTGAAAATTTGGCTGGATCGGATTATGGGCTATACTGATGGCTGCCTTGTTGTCACAGTACAATGACATTGACCCTTTAACAAGAAAACCAAGTTTTTGTAAGAGAATGTTTAGCCAAAATCATCCACATGCACCATGAGCCATGCATCTTGAAAGTTGGACAATGTGATCTAACACGGTGTATATAAATTTTAATTTTTCTTTTTCTTTTATTTTTCACCGACTAGATCACTCACAATGGTCAAAGTACAATAAAACTCTCTTGAAGATTAAAATAAACAAAATAAAAGTGGTTCTCATTTGCTACCACTAAATATAACTTATTTATCAATAACAGAAATTAACACAATGCTTTGGGAATAAGAAAGGCACAAGAAAGAAATAATGCAAAGCACAAAGTAAAGATGTTAGAGATTATCTCAATCGTGCACATCCCACACTGAGTCTCCTCCTTCAATGACACACGGGATAATGGTCAATCTCAAATCCTCTTAAGTATAGGAAATCTTAAGGCCAAACCTTACACAATATAGGAGCATGTGGAACTATTATGGCCCAATGCTTAAGCCTTATCTCAGTAACTATGCGGCGTGCCCCTCTTTGCAAACCTAGGTGGGGTGTGGCCCCCCCTTATGATGTTATGAGAGAGAGAGAGAAGATCTTAGAGAGAGAGATGTCCTAGAGTGGGGCATGCCCCCTAGAGAGAGTGTAGAGAGCAAGGAGAGATTGTGTGTGTAGAGAATATGGGAGAAGGGTCCCCTATTTATTGACTTTTCATGAGCTAGGGTTTCTTTAGGGTTAGCCATCCTTAGTAAGATTAAATGTTGACCATTGATCATAAGAGATTTATGGGGTGAGAGATATTCCATTCTTTAGATATGCCATCATGATTCAAGAAGGTTCTAGAACTTTATCCTCCAGTTTTCTAAACCTAATCCCATCAAAAATTAAATATAGAAAATAATTTCATACTTTATTTTATGGATAATTTTCTCTTAATCATTCCATCTTTGAATAGTCAAAATTCTTGAATCACAAAATATACTAAAAACACATAACTTGATTTACAAGCCAACGTTGGCTTGAACAAAAATGAGCAAGCAAACCATCCTGTGTGTAGGACGTGCCAGCCTAGGTGGCCGCATGGGGGCCCCACCCAATTTTTTCAATGTGTTTTAATTTTAAGATGGGCCCCACACCTCCTGGTGGGCCCCCATGTGTTTAGTGAATATTAAAATGATTTTAGAATATTAGAAATACGCTTTATTTCACTTTCATTATTTAAAATACTGAAAAATGATTCTCTTATTTTATAAATCCAAATAATAAAAATAAAATATCCAGAGGATCATAAAAATTCAAATAATCAATCTAAAAATCATATAATATAAAAATAATTAAAACTGAATAATTTTGATGGGAATCAAATCCGTCAAAGTGTGGGCCACCAAAGTCAGTAAATAGGCAAGGGGACACAATCCCAGTCTATTGACTACAGGTACTCCCCTAAAGACGAACCAAGGTTACCTAGACCTGATGCAACTACAACTCTATGATGCATAGGGGTAATCTCTTGCACATGTACACGCTTCACCCTAAAAGGTGGTTCGCTTTTTCGATACGGCTATCATATGTACGTATGCTGTACGATGAGGCTTTGTCCCTCGTCTCTAAAGGCCAACCATCGGACGCAAGGGTCACACAGTCCCTCGGCTCACTCATCCGGGCAACTCCGACCTTATAAAGGGATAACCCACAAAACCCTCATTGGTTTAGTTCTATGCCTAGGTACCATGGGTTTTCCAGCTTGACTGACCTAGCACATCAAGCCAAGTCTAAGTATCAACAAATAGCATTTGTCTAGTATGGTCCACAAAGGACTACGCTCCCAGTGTGTTTATGTTCTATTATTTCAGATATTGATTACCTTAATGGCCATAGAAACCCAATAGATCTATACTTAGCTTTTGCACTTGATCTTGCTACTACAAGTCACATGGTTCCCTCCAACAAAAGTACAATACCATGATGTTGATCTTTGATCTATGATAGAACCAGCCTGGTCTGCATTTGTATAGGCTTCAACTCGTAAATTCCCCTGATTAGCAAACATCAAACCTCTTTCGAGTGATGATTTTAGGTACTTGAGTCCTTGAGTAGCAGCCTCAAGGTGGATAGTTTGTGGGGAATGCATAAACTGACTAATCACACTAACAATGTATGCAATGTCTGGACATGTAAGCGAAAGTATATTAATCGACCCACTAATCTTTGAAACATAGCCATATCCTTGAGAGCTTCTCCCCTTTTGTCATCAAGCTTGTGATTTTGTTCTATGGGTGTGTTTGCTGGTTTCACCCCAAGCTTTCCAGTTTCCCTAACTAGATCCAAGATATACTTCCTTTGAGAGATGAAAATTCCTCTTTTTGACCTGGCTACTTTTATTCAAAGGAAAAATTTCAGTGGGCTTAGGTCTTTGATTCCAAATTCTCTCACTAAAAAAACCTTAGGGCAATTACCAGTTGCAACAATATCATCCACAAAAGAAACAAAAAATCGATAACAAAAAATAGAAACCACAGGAGATGGACCCCACACATCAGAATGAACAATAGCAAAAGGAACAATTTTTTTATTATTATTGGGTAAAAAAGAGTTTCTACCATGTTTTGAAAGTTCACAAACTTTACATTGAAGCTCTGAGCAAGTAAACAACTTGGGAAAAAAAAAAGCAGTGACTGAAAAGACAAATGACCAAGTCGGAGATGCCACTGCCAAATCCGATCTTTATTAACAGTACTACAGGATTGAAGAGCTTGTGGAGTAGTAATAGGTTGGTCAAGAATGTATAGACCACCAGCTTCATGACCATCGTCAATCATCTTCCTCATATCCAAGTCCTAAAAAATAATGGGAACGAAAGAAGGTTACACTACAATTTAGACTCTTGGTAATCGAAGTAACAAACATTAGGTTTGTATTAAAGCTAGGAACATGAACAACTAATGCTAGAGACAATTGAGGTGAAATATGAACAATGGGCAAGAAAGAAACATCGGCAGTTTTAACTTTGTCTCTACCAGAACAAAGAGAATAAGAGAAAAACAAACGAGACATACCAATCATATGATCTGAAACGCCAGAATCAATAATTCAGGACTGTCCAGAAGGATAAAGAGAAAGACATGGTTAGTAGAAGCATGAATACCTGAGTGGGCAAATAATGATGTAGAGGTAGAGGTAGAGGTAGTGGATGGGCAATCTAATTGTACAAACAACCGAAGAATACTCTCAATTTCCTCCTTTGGGACTGATATCATCTCGCTTTGGACAGAGTGAGGTTGTGAATGCATTGGGTTGTACCTGATCTGTATTAATAATTGCTGAACCACCAGTGGATGAGGCATTACCTGCATTGAATTTTGCAGGTCGACCAACTAAATTCCAACAATTCTTCTTAATGTGACCAATACGACCAAAATGATCACACATTAACTTACTTTTGTCCCCTTAATTGGGACCCCTTTTTCCAAATTTTCATGATTCACTCTCCTTGTTTTTAGGAGGCAGTGAGGCAGGGACAAGAGCTAAACGATCTAGTGGTTGTGTGGGCAACATGAAACTCTTTCTACTTTCTTCACTCTGGATAAAGGAGTATACTTGATTGAGAGATGGAAGAGTATCCCGTCTAAGACTTTGAACCCTAACTAACTCAAAACTCGGGTTCAATCAGGTCAAAAAATAAAAAATACGACCATGGATTACAGTTAGATTCCACAAACTGTTATATTTATCTCTAAGGTTGCCTTGTCACCCTTATTATAGTAATCTAGAGACCACTCCCCATGTCGACGAAGGGACATCTCCTATTTCAATTGGTAGACCAGAGACACATTCTTGCTTTGGGAGTATGCTTGGTGTACTGAGTCTCAGATTTCTTTTGCAGTTTGAAGAAAACGAAAACCCCTACTAGTTGGGGTTGGACCAGCGTACATTGAAATTGTGCCAGTCTGACACAAAATATGTCAAACTGGCTTGTATATTGAAGTTGTGCCAGACTGGCTGAGAGAGATAGTGGAAATGTGGGTTAAAATGAAGGTATTTTAGTCCAAAAAGTTTTACCTTTTTTGCTTGGGGGATGAGTGTAAAAAAATAGTATTGGGGTTAATAGTGTGATATCTAAAGTTTTTTTTTTTTTTTTGAGGTATTTTTGGACGGGGGGCTGAAGGGAGCTTAGAAAGTCTAATTTATGGTGTATCTTTAATTTTCTCTATTTATAAATATTGAGATAAATATATTAGACCTTTTTTAAAATGACATTACTTTAAATTATTGAAACCCTTAACCATAATAAATTAGATTCATTCTCCATCTTGCTTACAGTCTTACAAGCCATCTATAATAAGGGTGACAAGGCAACCTTAGAGATAGCCCATTGACCTAGCTATTTATGTTTGCAAATTTATCAAAGTTGATGTAAAAATGGAAACCAGAGCCACTGCAAGGGGCATTTCTCTGTTACTCATGACTATCTCCACTGCTTCACTTCTCTGGCCGGCCTTTGCCGGAAAAATTAAGGGATTCAAGGTAGACATCATCCACCGTGACTCTCCACAATCCAAATGTCACTGAGGGTTATAGAATGAGGCAAGCTGGGCGTCGATTTGTCTCCTACCTCCAGTACCTTACGTCTGTCCTTGATGAAAAGAGGGGAGCGAAGGCACCAGCCTCAGGGTACTACAATGAGTACCTCATGCCGGTCGCAATAGGGAGCCCACTGAGGATTTTCCCTCTGTTGATCGACACTGGAAGCAATCTCATTTGGAGCATGTGCCAACCCTGCGGATCATGTGAGTCTGGCAACCCTATTTTTGATCCCAAAGCATCTTCTTCTTACAAGAAGATCAGTTGCAGTGACAGTATGTGCAAGATGATTACTACCAATTGTACAAATGATTGCACCTACAGGGAGAGTTATAGGGATGGCTCATATACCAATGGCATACTTTCATCTGATATGTTCACCTTTCACTGGAATGAAACCTCCATAAAACCTTTAACGACTTCAAAGACGAACAGCTCAAGCACCATTAGTGCTTTTGATGACATGGTTAAGATTAGTGTTACTACTTATTCTATTGTGGAATTGGGAATTGGTGGAATTTTGTTCGGTTGCGGCACTGAGAATAAGGACCCCTACACTAAATCTGGGGTGTTTGGGGGTGGAACTCTCTCTTTTATTTCCCAATTGGCTCCGTTCATGCCAAAGAAATTTAGCTACTGCTTTCCGCCACAGCCTGAAGGCCAAGGTGTAATGTTATTGGGGGAATATGCTGAGATCAACAGCCCTAAGGTCCAGTCGACGCCAATCTATAGGAGGCCGTTTGCTGATACATTCCATTTCTTGTTCCCAGTAGAGATTTATGTGGGTCCTGATCCAGTACATGGCCCCATAAGCTTCTTTGATTCAACCATAAATGGATCAAAGACTTTTGTCATTGACTTTGGCTCTATTATCACTTGTTTGAACCGAGAAGTGTACGATCCATTAATCAAGCTTTTGAGGGATAATGGCAAAAAGCAGTGGGTTCCCGACCCCCTCCTTGAATATGATCTTTGCTACAAGAATGGAAGTTCAGGAGAAATTCCATCAGTCTCATTCATCTTTCATGGCGGTGCAACGTGGGAGGTCAGTCCAGATGGTCTTTTTGGGCGTATGGGTGGTGGATTGATGTGCTTAATCATAAAGCTTAGTGACTCCATTTCCACCTTTGGCAAACTAATGTAGAGACCTATGGAATTCGAATATGACCTTGTGGCCCAAACACTGTTTTTTGCTCCGGCTACTTGCAGTAATCCGTTGTAATGCAGGAAATAAAAGTGCTTTACATAATAAGATGATGCGGTTTTTATGATTGACATTGAGATGTACTCCAGTTGGGACAGTCTCATTTTCCGTAATTATAAGACCTGAATAATTTCTATTTAAGCACTTATTGCTTAATTTGTTGGGCATGCTAACTTGACGATAGACTTAATGGCAGGAGAGAGCCACATTTCTATGTTTCGTAAAATTTTGCAGTGTTCCCTTGAAAGCAAAAACAGAACTCCAGTTTTTTATTGCCCCACTGTGCAAAGCATGTCAGAATTCTTCTGGATGCTTGTAGTTTTTGACTCGGAGGCTCTCTCGCTCTTTCTCAAAGTTCTTGTGACTATTTCTTTGAGAGAGCGTCCCTATCTTTAATCTCTCTTCAACCCACCTATGTGGGATGGAGAACCAAAGATAGAAGGACCACTCGAGCTGCCTTCTCGAGATGACTCAATTGACAATCCACTTAGTGGGATAGGAAACCAAAACAAGAACCTCTAGAAGTCGATAGGGGCGAGGGCGTGTCTGTATTAATAGCGACACCCCAAGGCCAAGAAAATCCGCTAGGGGTCCCCATTATTGAAGAAGAGCCAATAGGGCAGCCCCATCCTATGAATTGATTGGGGCAGCCTCATCGAACAATAACAATACAATAGGGGTAGTAGGTGAGGACAAGTCCTCATCCCATGAACCCTAAGTCGTTACAAGGCGTCCGAGTATTAATCACATTGCCTTCCTCGTCCATGATTCTCAACAGAACTCGTGCATAGAGGATGAGCCCGTCAAGGAATTAATATTCCTTAAGAACAACTCGAGGTTCTTGTTGAGAAGAAACATCATAAGGGAGTAGGGTGATCATTCTCCTCTTTCAGTAACCAAGTGAGGCATTCACGTCTACATATGTTCATATGAGCTAGTGGATTAAATTCACACGTTTCTCGAAATTAGTCTTTTTCAAAGGCAGTACAAGCTTAACACACACATCGGGCTAGATAACAATAAAAACCTTTTAAGAGGAAAAGTAATATAAGATTTGCAGCCTAAGTAAAGGGGTTGAAGGGCTAGGAAACTGAGAGTAGGCCCAAGTCAAGAAATTCAAGGTTCGGTTGGAGTGACCCAAAAGATCTCACTGGAAATGGGCAACTACCATCGAAGAGGTGTCTAATATCAACCTAGGGCCAAGAGAAATCCAAGGGTAAATAAATTTAGAGGCCCCTTGTACCCGAAGAATAGGAAAGGTGACTGGCATTCCAGAGGGAATATGAGATGAGGAAGTCGTTAACTGATCCTAGAAACATGCTAGAAGAAGCACTTCCAGTTCTTCAAGAGGGGCAAACCAAAGAACCCAATTCACAAGTGGCATCCACAGAAGTCAAAGTCCAGAGAAGAAGTTGCTAAAAATTTTAGGTACCAGCCTCCACCACCCATAAGTCAATTCGGTTAGTCAAAAAAAGAAAAAAAAGAAGAGAAAAAAACCAAAAAAACTATAGGGCTGAGCACCCGAGAGGGACCTCATGTGATGAAAAAAAAGAAAAGAAAAGACAACAAATCTCAAGCAAATCGAACGATGCATGAACTCACCAATGAAACTCCAAGAGGCATACGAAGTTCTCATAAGCAAATCAAATGAGACCGTGACTCCCTAACGAAAATCCCAAAACAAATCAAAATATACTGAAAAGTTCCAAAGCAAAATAAGATCGGTGTCTCAAGCAGTCAAGGGGCATTTGCCTAATGACCGTGGTTGAGGATCTCTCCAAGTAACCCTAACAAACCTCGACCATCCGAATTTTAGGGTCGCTAGTAGAGGAACAAAATAAAAAAAATCCAAGGAGTTCTTGAACACTAGGGGATGTATCTCATTTTACAGGACATCGGTTCAATTAAAGACCTTAAGTAACTTCTCTTTGGATTATGGCATGAGGACAAATAACTGAAGATAAAGACAATACTTGATGATTCCAAGTCCTGAAAGTCCGAGTCAAGGTTTGCATAGCTCATATAAAATTAATTAACCCATCTCAAGTCTTAATGCTATGACACAAGGTGCAAAAAGTTTTTTTTACTTAAATTCAGTTACCTGGTTAGATTTTAAGCAGATAAAAGGTCACTAATAAAAAAATGGAAATAATAAAAATAAATAACGAAAAATTAAAAACTAAAAAATAAAATAAAATAAATTAAATTCCAACAAAAGGGTCAGAATTGGTTAAATCGTAAGACACGTGTTCTCATAAATATTTCAAAATTACTCTTTAAAAAAATATTTCAAGAAATCTTTCTTTTCAAACAATATTTCAAAAACCTTTCTTTGAAAGCCTGTCCTTCAAAAGGAAAAAACATATTTCCTTAAAAAGGAAACCAAAGAAAATAATCAAAATTCAACTTCTCAAACTTTCAAAGTTTTAAAACCATATAAGGTCAAGATTTCAAAATTGAGGGTAGACGTTTTCTAAAATCTCAGGTAAATATCTGTTATTATGAAAAGACCTAAAATTTTTCGTTATTACCCAGATGTATATTTTTTCAACTTCATAAAACTTTTTTTTATATAAAAAAAAAGAAACTGCCCATTTTCAGTTTTTGAAAAACTGAATTTTTGTGCTTGTAATTTGGTAGGCTAAACAAAAAAGAAAAAAAAAAGGAAAAAGGTATATATATATATATATAAAACATCCATTTTCTATTGAAAAAATTTAGATTGCAAATGGACAGATTTGAATCCTTGATGTGAAAGTGTAGAACCATTCATAATAATCGAAAAGCCACACCCATTCCATGATGAGCCTTTTTTTTTTTGGCAATTAATTAAATAAAAAATATCTATTTTTTATTAATTTTTTTTTAAGATTTTTAGTAAAATTAGATTGTATATGGGGGAACTCAAACCCTTAACATGAAAGTGTAGAGGCATGCATGATAACCAAAAAACCAATTCAACCCCATTTTTAAATATTGGGGCATACATAATATTAATATTTAAGAATTTTGGTTTTTGAAATTCGTTTTTTCAAAAACTGAAATATAAAAACTTTTGGTTTTTGAAAAATTTATATAAATGTGAAGATCTAAACAACCAAATTAGGGCGCACCTTGTGATGAGAGAAATGCCATTGTTTGAATGGAAGGCAATTTTGCATCACCATCCCAATAAAAAGTCCCTATTAAAAAAGGAGGTAAGGAGCAACAAAAGTGGGATCACTCCCATTAAATGAGTGACGGCTACTAAAATATAAATTGAAAAACATATAAAATACAATAAAAAATATAAATTATAGGAGTCGTACTCGGATCCCTGATAGAACTAATCAGTTTTATCAAAGAACCAGTCGATTTTTTATGCAACTTCCCAATTCCCAATAATATAGGAAATCGACAGGGTCCCACTACTTTTTGATTTGGATCGGACAATTCCAATTTGAATTGACATTTTTTAAAGGAATTATATACAATGAGACCATTTATCTTTGATACAAGGTGGTTATAATTCCTTCTAGGGCAATGATTTCATGCAACCGTTGTATAGTAATATAATGCAACATTCCTAAAAAACCATCTTATGACCATTTGTTTGATCCAATTTTGAAATATACACTCTTTTCATTCTAATGAACAATCAATAAGAAAATAAAAAATAAAAAATTGACAACACAACTTAGAAAATATTTTTTTATCCCAATTAACATAGGCCGTTCATTTTGGTGAGATGCTTAGATCTAGGCCTTTGAAAGATTTTTTCATTTCCAATTTTTTTGGATGGCTTTATTATCATTAAATGAGAAATGTTAAAAAAAAAAAATTTGATTTTTAGTTTATAAAGGCTAAGATCTTGAAATTCACAAAATGACTGGTCTAGATTCGTTTTTGGAGGGGATTCATTTTGACCATATCCAGGGTTCAAATATAACTTTTTTATTTTTATTTTTTGGGGGATTGATTATTGAGATTGAGAGAGTGTGTGTGCAAAATTTGGGGTCATACAAATACCACAAACATAGTTTTTTAGAAGTGTCGTTGCATTATACTATGATACAACCATTGCATTGGATCACTGCTCTTCCTTATAACCATTTGATGTGAAATTTGATAGCTTGGATGTATCACAAAATTCGAGAAAATTTCTTTTGAAGTTTGAGCTTGGTCAATAGAGTAATTGCAGTCACCTAATTTCATATCCAATGGTCAAGATTAACATGACCACCTTGTATTAAAGGTAAATGGTCTCATTCTAGACTTTTTCTTTTTTAAAAACCTAGTACTAGGTGAAAGTAAGACGTATGTGACCTTTTACAGGTGAATATAATTTTTTTTTTTAATCACCCTTTTTTGTTTTGGCAAAAAGATCACTTACAGATAGTTTTATTACAATAAAAAATATTTCAAAATAAAGGCAACTTAACAATAATATAAAACTCAACCACTTGATGCCATTTATACAACTAAACACTACGTTTGAGAATAAAAATAAATTTACATGAAATAAAAGAAGATGTCAGAGATTACTTCAACCAGGCTTATTACACCCCACACCGAGTCACCAATATCTGATGGCGCGGGATCAACTGTCTAGCATCAATCTCGAACTAGAAAGCCAATTTCGGTCAAACTGAGTAAGCACCCTTAAATCTCTACAAAACCCTAACTCTAAAAATAATTTAGGCTTAACCCTAATTTCTCAACCCTTAGTATTTATAGGTCAAGAGGGAGAGATAGTAGGAGGCCTAGGGTTGGGGCATATCCCCCTATAGGTCTTTAGGAGGGAGAGAACTTTAGAGAGAGAAACCTTGAGGAGAGAGATGAGAGAGAGAGTTATAGGAAGAGAAGGTGTAGAGAATAAGGGTTTCAAAACACCCTTATTTAAAGTGTAAAGTTAGGTTTAGGGTTTCTTAGGGTTTTTCATATTTGTCTCTTTCTTGAGATTGAATATAGACCGTTAATCAAGGTGATTTGTGGGGTGAGATATCTGAGCCATCCATTCTATAGATAGGCCATCAACATTATGAAAGGTGCATGGACCATTATCCCCATTTCTTTAAACCACTTTTCCATTTATATTTTATAAATAAATTAATTCTAATAAAATATTATTCATTCCATAAAATAGCATGTTCCATCTGATATATTCCTTACGAATATGTCAAATATTATCAAGTTAATATATGCTACCATATTTATATAAGATAAGGTCAATGTTTACTATATACTCAAATTGACCATATCCCTTAAAACATACTTTCCATAATACAAATTTCTTGAACATAAAGAAACCAAAAGAGAATACAATGGTGGGCCGTGCCACCCTCATGTGGCACATATGGTCCCCACCCACATGCTCCATGGTGGGCCCATGTGCATTATGGGCCCTATGTAATTTTATAAAATTTTTAAAATAACAAAAACAATTTTAAAACTTTTATTTGAAATTTTATAACTTTGTAAAATCAATTACTTTATTTTTATAAGTCCAAAAATTACAAATAAAATATTAAAAGATTCATAAAAATTCAAATAATAAATCTAAAATAATTTCAATAATAAAATGAACACAATTAAATTAATATGATGGGAAATGAATCCATGTGGTTCAGGAATTCCATCAGTGATCATGAGGCACTCCACATTCTACTGTGGACTACAGACCACACTCGCTTTATCAAACCGACCAAGTGTTTTCCATGATAAACAGTCCAAGAAGGGGCTCATTAGCGGGTCATCAAAGTCTGACCAATGAGCCAAGGGGTCGCAATCCCAGTCTGTAGATTATATGTCCTCCCCTAGAGACGAGTCAAGGTCACCACGACCTGATGCGACCACAGCTCTATGGTACATATGGGTATCTCTCGCACATGCATATGTTTCATCCAAAGGTGGATATCTAGTTTTTCCGAATGATATATCGATATGCATGCCGTGTGATGGATCATAGATGAGGTTTTGGCCCCCGTCTCTGTATGCCTACCATCACACACAAAGGTCACACAGTTCCTCGCCTCACTCATCCAGACATAAGCTCCGACTCATCAAAAGATAACCCAAAACCCTTCTCGGTTTATTCTCTATGCCTAGGTACTTTTCCAACCGACTGGCCTAGATCGTCAAGTACAGTCCGCTATTAACAAACATTATTTACTTAATATGGTTCCCGAAGGACCATACTCCCACTGAGTTTATGTTCCACTATAATAAATGTTTTTCATTACACACTCATAAGGCCTTTAAAGGACGTATAAACCCAACACTAAGAACAACCATATGTCTATAGTGGATAATTTATATATTTAACCTCTGTAGACTTCTAATATTTTCTAAAAAGTTTAAAAAATATAGTGAGTAGTTACAAATTATTAAATCCATATTATGTAGATTCCTTATCATGAACACGAGTTATTACAAATTGTACTTCCATAAATTGTTCCCAGGAAACCTAGGTATAAGAAGCCATAATATCATTACTTACTTCTTAGTTGTGACCAATGTTTAAAAGATAGGCCAATTTTTAAAAATTCGGCCGACTAACTTGGGATCGGTCACTGACCGATCATGATTTAGCTCAATTCCAACGGTCATGTATGCATGAATTTTTTTCAGTGTACTAATCAGACTAATAGGAGATTTGTTCTAAAAATCGTCTGATAAGTGCATTGTCATAGTGCAGAGTCTGCAAAGCTTTCCTTATAACATTTTTTATATATTTCTTTTTTCTTTTCTTTTCCCTATTTTTTCATTTCTCTATTTAAAACTTTATATATTATTACAACTTTTTGAACACGGTTTCTATGCGGCCAGCCCGCATATTGTAGAAATGCGGGCTTAGCAATAGATATATTTTTTAAATATAATTTGATCCAAATTATTAGAGAATATATAATCTTTAACATGTAGATCATGAATATGAAAAAATAAAATAGAATTAAAAAATAAAAATAATAATTATATTAAGAAAACATTTGGACTGTTAGTTACAATTGATTTTAGATGGACCACCTATTTGTATCAATCTTTAAGATGATGTTGTATACCTCTGGACTACATATTGTAGAAATGTGGTCCAGCCCGCATGAAACAATTTTCTCAAATTTTTTTATGTGCTAATTGTAGGGTTTGGCGCCTTGGGCGAGTAGACTCAGATGCACTAGAGTTGGTCTGGGGCGATAGGGTGCCAAATCTATAAGTCCCTCAACTCGAGGATATAAAATTTATTCGTTGTCCATCTGATTTGATCTTCAATCTAATACCTACACAACCATTCCCCCAGGTGCACATAGACGCATATAAGAGAGAGAGAGAAATGGAAATTTATCAAAATTGTCACAAAGAGATGAATCAATTTTATATTTTACCTATATTTTTAATTGAAATCCATAATACCCAAAAAAAACATTGTCTTGAGTTGAAATATTATACTCTTTTATAATATAATATATTATATATTATATATTTATATTTGTTTTATTAATGTAATTTATATTCTATAGTATATATTGATTACAAATTATATATAATATATATTATATAATATTAACATTATCTATTATATATTGATCACTGAAAAAGTATTGCTTCCTTAATCATTTTATCCGAAACCCAATTATGCTTATGATATTTGTTTTTTATTTTTTATGTGACAATATAAAAAAAGCAATACAAGTACAATTTAAACATTTTTTATTTTTTTTTGGATATTTTTGGGTTTTTGTGAGTTTTTTGGGATTTTGTTTTATCAAAATTATATTTTGCAGAAAAAAATCGAAGTACTAATCGTCCCATCTAGTCGGAATTGGTTGGACTAATCGGATCAAGCTAGGACCGACTAATCGGCCAGATCCGTTGTTTAGAACACCGGTTGTAACTATCAATGAGTTAAAAAGCCAAAAAAAATTTGCAACTATGATTTAAAAAGTTAAAAAGCCCCAATATCTATGAGTTAAAAGAGTTTGTAACTATGCTTTTAGTTCACTTTCGAAGACGTATACGACTTTATTTTACATTTTAGTAGTTTTTAAATACTCCTATAACTTTTATGTATGGACGAGGGAGTTCCTATTTATAAAAGATTAAAAAATTAACTTCTTTTAAAAAATTCAGAAAACCGGTGTAGACGCCCCTTTTAAAATTGGTTATTTTTCCAATTTTCTAAACCCTAATTCCCCAAAACTTTAGGAAAATACCTTGAAATGGCCAAATAAACCTCTAAGACCAGAATAACCTAATAGACCCTAGTTTACCATCTCCCATAGTCCATTTAAACTTCAATGGTTTCCTAATCTTCTAGAAAAAATATAGGAGATGTCCCATAAAGATCCCAAAAACCCTAAAAATTATGTAAATCCAAGAGGAATAGGAAGACCTAGAATTTAGGGATATTTGAGCCCATCCCAGACTTGAAATGGGATAAAAATCAACCCAGAATGGGTTAAATCTAAAGAAGATCGATCATTCAAACCGAAATTCGGAGTAAGAAATCTGCAGACAACACCGAGGAAGTTGTACAATTCACAAGGCTCGATGACGCATACTGCTTCGTCACCGCATCGACTTGAAAAAGTAACATTTTTTCCCTTGATTCCTTGATTTTTCATTCATGTGGAAAAGTGTATATTACTTATTGAAATTGGAATTTTTTGGAATATAGTATATGGTGTTTGGACTGCATCGTAGAAACCAGGAAAGTGTAAATTCACTGTTTGAATTGTTTGGAATATCTTTTTCCTGAAAATGCAAATCCTCTATCTCTATTGTTTTCTCCCTGCAATGTTAAGAAATGAGTCTTTCTCCCTTTTCAAACGCCAACTCTATCTAGAATAACACCAACAAAGGTAATTAGAGAATCTCTCTTTCTCTTCAGCATAACATCTCTAAATATTTACAAATGAACGGTATCCTTCTAAGACAAATCTCCACTCAAGTAAAAGCGAGAAACAAGTATCCATTCCAAGAAAAAGAGGGAAAACAAGTGATGTAAGACGAGTTTCCCTCTAGCAAAGCGAGAGAAAAGCTTTAGAGGGAAAAAACAATGCCGGAACCAGAAGTGTAACCATTCATTGATTCTATATAATCATTTTTATGTCCATTGATTGATAACAAAATTTGATATTGTTTGATAACAAAATTTGATATACTTTCTCTCTGTAAAACTCAAAATTTGGGATAATCTCTTTCTCTCTCTCAATTTTGAGATACTTGCTCTATCTAAAATTTGCTCTATCTAAAATTTGATATGGTTTTTTCTTTAAAATTTTAATACAATTTCTCTTTCATAAACTTAAAATTTGAAATAGTTTCTCTCTCTGAAAATTTTAGGTACTCTCTCTATCTAAAATTTGATATAGTTTATCTCTTTAAAATTTTGAGATACTTTCTCTCTCTATAACTATAAATTTGATATGGTTTCTCTCTATAAAATTTTTGAAACGGTTCCTCTCTCTCAAAAATTTATTGGAGTTTCTCTCTCTAAATTTTAAAGTACTTTAAAGGGAAATTTTTTTATAGAACCGAGGCTCTAAACAATCAAATTCGAGCCTACCTCAAAAATTTTACTAAAAGAGGTTGTTTTGATGCTCAAATATCCTCTAATTCATCATCTCCACATTAAGATGCATGAACATGAGAAAAAAATGGATTGCAAGTTTTGAAAATACTGTATTTTGTAACGCAATTTTGGATTGTCAATTTTTAAGATTTTCAAGTTTTCATATATCTCTCGATCTATACTATTTTTGAAGCTTTAAACTTTAAAAATAAAGATGAAAATATATTTTAAGGCTATCCAAAAGATTTCAGTATTGAAACCACGTTTTTCGATACTATTTGAAGGTAGGCTCTAATTTGATTATTTAGAGCCTAGGCTCTATACAAACCGCACCCATACTTAAAATTTGAGAGAGTTTCTTTCTAAAAATTTTGAGATAGTTTTTTTGAGAAAATCTTTTTATCTCACTAAAACTTAAAATTTGAGATGGTTTTTCGATCTAAAATTTTTGAAATAGTCTATAAATTTCAGGTACTTTCTCAATCTAAATTTGAGATAGTTTTTTTCTCCGAAGTTTTAAGATATTTTCTCTCTCAAAAACTTAAAAGTTTGACATAGCTCTCTCTCTCTCAAATTTTTTAGGTAGTTTCTCTATCTAAAATTTGACATAGTTTCTATCTTTAAAATTTTAATATATTTTCTCTCTAAAACTTAAAATTTGAGATAGTTTCTCTTTAAAAGTTTTGAGATATTTCTCTCTAAAAGTTCTCATGCAGTTCCACTCTCTAAAATTTAATATAGTTTCTCTCAGCAAGATTTTAAGATTCTTTTCCTATCAAAAACTTAAGATTTGAGATAGTTTTTGTTTTTAAAATTTGAAGGTTCTCTCCTTAAAACTTTAAATTTGAGTTAGTTTCTGTCTCTAAAAATTTGAGATGATTTCTCTCTTTAAAATATTTCATATATTCTCTCTCTAAAAAATTTAATGTATTTTCTCTTTTTTAAAATTTAATATATTTTCTCTCTCTAAAATTTGATATAGCTTCTTTATCTAAAATTTGAATATGTTTTCTTTCTTCAGCCGCACATGGCAGAGGTGGGAAAGGGGCTTGAGCCATGGTGGTACACCCTATACTCTACTTATTATGTTGCGGTTTCCATTCCCACCACTAACATCACAGCACTAATGCCTTCAAACAGCTAACTCTTAATCTACTTGAAAAAATGGGTAGGGGTCTATCTTCTCCATTGAATTACCCAAAAAAAAAAAAAAAAAAGGTATATGGTAGAGGTTTTCAATGATGCTAGATTTTCGTTTTCATTCACAAATGAAAGGTCCTCAGTCTCGCTAGGGTTGGAGAATCCTATGGACCTCAAAAAATTTATTCAATCAAACTTACGGCAGGGTAGTTACAGGTCCGTGAGAAAATAAGTCGTTTTCATGAGATGTTAATTCCACCTATTTTAGTGGAATTGAGATTTCTAATATATAAGTTTAAAATGAGCATTCAGGAATCCTACAAAAAATCTCAATTCCAATAGAAATGTTAATTCTAAGCGAACCAAACAAAATTGGCTTGACTTTTTGCAGAAAAAGTGACTCCTAGAAATTTGAATCCAAAAAACCAAACAGACCCTTAGTGTTTTTGTAACATCATATCAAAGGTGTTCCATTTGTTGCAAGAAAAGCTAGATGTAATTAAAACAAGTTGCTTAGAAGCACTTGGAACTCTTCTCAAACCTGCTTTAATAAAAAGCGCCCTTCGCATTTGATTTGGAGTGAATTTATTAGCTGATTTATGTGTTCTCTACATCTCCCGATTCTCATTTGATATGGAGAGAATTTATTGGATGATTTATGTGTGTTATCTGGTCCATGTGTTTGGAGTCATCTCTTTAAACTTTTGCTTGATACACATCTTAGCAAGACTTCGACCTCTGCTGCGGCCGATGGTCTGTGAAGAAGAGACTGCTTTCGGCCTATTTTGCCGATTACAATTTGACAGAATCCCAATCTACCCTCACATCGACATTGTTAAAGCACAAACTGAGGCAGACTGGTCTCGTGTCCTCTTGCCTCTCGGTCCCGCACGTAAACAGGTCTATATGATCCATTCTCTGGAATCACATATAGGGGTGACTCTTCATGATTAAATCTATATGATCCATTATGTGGAATCACATATAGGGGTGACTCTTCATTGAAGCTTAAGTCACACATGATTAATGTCGCATAGCCATTGTCTTATGAACAATTCCAAATGGTTAATGTCCTATCGAAATTGCCTAACAGCTAATGTCAAGTGGAAAATGCCCAGAGGCGAATGCCTGCTACGACTGATGCCTGACCAATTCCAAATGAGACTATTGTTTGATGATTAATGTCCATCCAATGTCACCTGATTCGATATCATGTGCGGCCCATGCTTTGGAGTTGAGATCATATGCAACTCACATTCAAATTTGAGTTAGTTTCAGCAAAAAGAAGAGCATATATAGCACGAGGGAATGACATAAAAGGAGTAGACAGGTCTTCTAAATTTGATCCCATTGGGGGAAAACAGGGAGCAATAGCAAGAAGGGAAAGAAAAGAGGAAATGAATGAGATAGTATCTAATGAAGTTAGAGAAAACTAGAAGAAACATAAAATATTATGTAAAGAGACCATTTATCTTTTGTACATGGAGGTCACAATCAATCTTATATCTCAAATTTCAAAATGGTTGGTTGAAAGAATGTCATTGAACATTCACAAAGCTCCAAAAAAAAAAAAAAATTCTCGGACGTCATGACTTACCCCAAGCCATCCAATTTGACATCTAATAGGTGGAAATGATTGTGACATTCATGTACAAAAGATAAATAGTCTTTTTATAGACAAGCTCTTAATAAATAAAGCTTAGATAGCTCAGATCTGACCTGGACTTGACAAGACAACAATTTATAAAAATATGTGCTTAAACTCCCAATAGAATTCAAAGGCCATATTGTTTTCGAAATCATATCGCAAAAGGCTAAGAGTAGTTGCATGTGGCCTAATGTTGGTTGTATGTTGCCTAATGTTGGTTGTATGTGGCCAATTTTATGCTGCATCGAGCTTAACTTGGATCTCATGTGGCCAAGAATAGGCCTCATGCAGCCTAATCATGGCTGCATGAGGCCACATTGAGCCCGCATACAGTCAGAACCTAGCCCCCTATAGATTCAATTTTGAATAGACCTACTGGAGTTTATAGTAGAGGTTTCAGAAGCACAAGGATCTAATGCACTACATATCATTAGAAAAATCTCAGAAAAGGAATAATTTTCAGTAAAAGGAAAAATAGTCCTTATTCTATTGAAAGAGGAAGAATCGTTGGCTTAAAGCCAAATTGCAATGATGAAAATCACGAAAGGAAAAGAGAATGGAAGGTCTGTCAAATTTGGGGCAACCTGGAATAGTTGGGTAACCTGCATTAAAGCACTCATCTACTTGTTGTAGCTTTAGCATCGTGTCCTCCATAGGGATGGAAAATTCCTTCTTAACCCACTAGAAAGCCTCAGGGTTTTGATGAAAGATGGGTTCTAGTAAATCACTTTGTTTGAAGAACCTCTCATCCTAATCTATCAAAGGCTTCTTGATTGATCACTTGCGAAGGACTCCTTGATCAAATAGAAAAGGTTCCTCAGGACCTAAGAAACTATTGTGGGAAGAAGAAACATCAAGTGTTGATTCGTAGAGGAGGAGGGGTATCTAGAATCTCTACTGATTATTCCAGATTCTTTTCTTTTGCAATCATCTCATGATGTGCATTGCAATAGGTATAAACTCGCAAAGCCGTGGCTCTATATAATTTTTTTTTTTAAACTACCAGGGTTTAATGCGCTGGGATATGGTTTGCACAAGGCTCTACAAAGAAAAAAATGTCAAATATCCTGAACTCAGTAGGAATTATACGAAATCCATACTGAATTTCAAAATCCATATGAATGCAAGATAAAAGTATCTGCGTGAGGTCAAAGATGATCTTTGGCAGCCTGGTTTGGGTCGCGTGTGGCCTATTTTGGGCCTCATGCAGCCTACTCTTAGCTGCATGTGCCATACTTTTGATTGCATTATGCCTTATCCTTGCCTTATGTGGCCTAGATTTACCCTCTTGTGGCCTCCAGTCAAACCTCAGCCACGTGCGAAGCAGTCCTGATGTATAAGGGACACATGGGATGTTTGTACCAAGCTTTTTGTAAACAACTACAAACTGTTTGTGTTAAGTTACGATGCCTGTCCATAGAACTAAGAGTCCCTATCCAAGAAGATACATAATCCCTTGGAACCAAATCAAAATTGCAAGTGATTTTTTTTTTTGGTTAATTCAGTGGGAAAGGCAAGCCTCTACCCGATTTTCAAGTACATAGGCATTAGCTTTTTGAAGGTATTCGTAGGGTGGTGTTAGTCGTGGGAATGAAAACCACAATATGATGACTAGAGTGTGGGGTGCTAGCACCACGACCCCATCCCCTTTCCCAATTGCAAGTGATTTAGTCCAGACTACTTGCAACTTAACTTCTAAGGGATGTAGAGCTTAATGGTTATTTGTATTAACCCTTTTGAGAACCCTGCATGGTGTTTTCGATTTGTCGTAACCTCTGTCCTCAGGTTTAGCAGCAGATCCTTTCCATTTAGAGAATGTCTTTAACTGGACCTCTTGTGGCCTACTCTAAATTTACCTAATCCAAATTGCATGTGGCTTAGTCCTGATCACTTGCAAATTGATCGTTAATGCCCAAGGAACATGTTCGACACTTGAAGCAATCTTTTATGAACAACCGCAAGGTGTTTTAAATAAGCCACAACCCCTAGTCTGGTAATAGATCTTGTCTAGACAGAGATTAACCCTGGAACTGATTCCATGCTGCCCACCATGAATCACTATCCAATTAGCTACCTAGTTCGGCAATGAGAGCCTCGGTCTTTCTCAATGATAAGCATTGCAAATTCCCTAAGTCATGATCCTTTCCAATGTCTTGTGGTGAGGATGCCGTGCATACCAACTCCCTCATCCATGATCCTTTTTGCATCTGATTGGTATCGTGGTTTGTACTAGGACGATGTATAAATATTGCATTGATCCCTTCCACCTGCAGGCGTCCACTTCTTTGACATTCAATCGACCCTGTGTGCCTAATGAACATCAATGAGGAGTAATTGCAGAAACCTGAGATTCGAGCTAGTATTCCTAATCTAACTTTCGTTGTCTCTTCATCTCGTATCTTACTGCTCATCCATATAGCATCTCTGATGCATTGTACCATATAGAAACCCTAGACTTTCCTAGAATTGACCATTGGAAAACTGAGCTATATTTACATAACATGTCGAGGAGAATGGGAAGATATTTCCAACAGTCTAACGCTCACTTCAATCGGATATACCGTCGGCAAGTTATGGCTAAAACAGTTCAGCAGAAGTAGACTGCATGATGCTGGCTACAGTAAATCCCTGGCCAAAGATTGACCACATCCCCTCCCAATTTATCAATACTCTTGCTGAGTTTTGACTTCTCTTTCCATCTTTAATGACCTTTGATTTTCTCATCTCAAGGAAGCGCAGGTGCTTTTACGAGAGGAGAAAAACTCGGGTGAGCCAACTCAAACTCGACCGAGCAACTAGACTCGCCACCCTTGTGAGAATACCTTAGTTGGGTCGTTTGGCTCGGGGATCTTAAAAAAATATTATAAAATCTAAAAATTAAGAAATTTATTTGTAATATGATTGTATATGTTTTCCATCATTGCAAACATTGAAAAGTGCTTTGCCATGAATACTTATTCTTACATTTTCTCTTCTTTTTGGATTTATTTCTAAAATATCCCCGTCACAAATTGACTTTTTCAAAATTCATTTTTTCATTACTTTTTAACCTCATTTAGATGTGTTTTGTTCAATTATACCTTAAGCATAGTTTCCTATTTTTTGGGATGTTTTTGCTTTTGATTTTTTTTTTTAACACTTTTTGGCTTGACAGGACTCGGGCCACTGGGGCAGAGTCCGAGTTACTTGGCTCAGAGCTCCATGGCCGAGTCATAATTTTTTCATTGGTTTTTACCAACTTCAAGGGCATGCAAAATAACAATTACCAAAAAAAAAAAAAACAAAAAATGTATTGCTACGTAAAAAATGGTCAACAGGGAGGGCATTGCTGTATACCAGATAATCTCCATGTTTTTAAACATTCTCATTTTCAGCAATAATTTATTTCACAGAAAAAATGGCATAAGCATATGCCCCTCAACCCTAAATCTTTGTGCAATCTGCCGGAGCAAAGGAAAGCCTCTCGTTCACAAGGTCATACTCCACCTCCATATTTCGCTGCATTAAGTTACTAAAGACGGAGAAAGAATCAGTTGACCTCATCATCAAGCATACCAACTCTGAGTCCATCTTCATAAACAAATTGTTGGGATCCACTCTCCAATCAGCCTAACATCTGGGATTCCTGCAATATCTCTTGAACTATCATTACTACTGTAGCAAAGATCAAATTCCTTCAAGGGGTCTGGAGTCCATGACTTATTGCTAGAGGCCATCACATTTTGGACCAGTTGATTATATTCTATCCGGTCCAAAAAAGTGAGAGGCGAACCGGAGTTGATGACCAACTTCTTTGTTTTCTCTTGACTTGGATCGAAAGATGCCCGGTGGTATGCCAATACGCTTGGAGCCGACACTAATGTCCTCAAGGTTCAAGAGGTGATAAATCGGTGTAGACTTCATACCGGGTGTTTTGATGTCAGCGCAATTGCCCATAAGCATGACGCCGGCGCCACTTGTCCGTAGGCAATATGTGAATCTCTTGGGTAAGTAGGGACTCAGTTGAGAAACAAGGGAGAGAGGCCCTCCCCCAAAACCCACCAGCGCAGAGCCTATAACTCCAGGATTAGAGTCATGAATGCTGCATCCAAATCCTATTTTGCCAATTGCCAGTACAACTTGGCCATTAGTAATTCTGGTATCAATATTTCTCTCAATGCTTGGTGAAAGGTTATTATCAGTATTATTATCAAAGGTAAAATTATTTTTAATGTTTTCAATCCATTCAAAGGTGAAGGTTTCTTATTCCAGTATGCCATTTGAAAATGTACCATCTCGATACTTAAACCTCATAAAAGCAATCAGTAGTGCACGATGAATTCATATTCTTACAGAGAGTCTCATTGCAGGCAATGCTTTGATAACTCGAAGATGTGGCGGGGTCATAAATGGGGTCGGTACTGTTGGAGCCCGATTCACCCTGTTCACACTCTATCCACACCAAGTCACTCCCAGTATCAATTAACAAGAAGAAATCTCTTTTCGTGTTCCCTATCCCGACCTTGATGAGGTAGTCATTGTCGATGATCTTGTTCCCCATGCCGCAAAATATCCGACAAGGGCTGAGTGGCAGGCGATGGAGCGGCGGGCGGCTTGCCTCATTCGATCATGGTCTGTGAGATTAGGGGTATAAAAAGGAGATGATAAGGAGTCGCGATGGATGAGGTTTTGCCTGAGTCCAGTAATTTTTGTAGCAGAGGACACCTTGAAAAATGAAGTGGAGGTGACAATCAAGAGTAGCATGAGAACAAAAACCCTTTGAGGTGACTGCAAATCCATGATTTCCTAAACCAGTAAATGATAAACTTTGTTACTTTTCAAATGGTAGAAGAATTTTATACCCAAGTTGTTCTTAATATAGATTGCCTATGCGGCTCCTTATTGAAAGTTTTAAACATGCAAACTATGAAATGGCAGTATGCTTTTAATTATTTTCTATATTTGGATGCCATTCACAGGGCTCATTAATAATTGTTCGATGCATATGGAGATAATAGTGGGGGAAACTACAATATTATCTTTCAAAAACTAATGGAAAAAGTATATAAGGTTACAACCGTAAAATGAAGAATTAAAGATGCATCTAAAAAATCCATTGAAAAAGGTTGTTTTAATGTTGAAAAACCCTATAATTGTTTATCTCGACATGGAGATGTATGAATATATAAAAAATAAAATTTGAGGAAAAAAAATAGTGCATCTTGCAACACATTATGTAGACCGTCTATTTTTGGAGTTTAAAATTTTATAATTAGCTATTGAAATAAATTTTTAGATAATCCTAAGATTTTTTTATATCAAAATTACATGTTATGATCATATTTGGAGGTGCGCCTTAATTGGATTGTTGAAGGTTGTAACCTTATAGAAACCACGCCCAAAACTAATATCTTGAAAAGATTGGTGGAGAAGGGCTTGAATTCAAATAGCAAATATCTTCTAGAATTAGTGAGGAAATATTTTTTAATTTTTAAATATTTTGAAATTGTTAAGTATGCTTTTTCTTATGGACATGGTCTCTATGAGTCCATGTAGAAATAAGCCACCTCTTAAAAATCTATTTTAGAGATGGGTTTTTGGACTTAATTTTTATGGACATCTAATCGTTAACATGGAGATCATGAATATGAAAAAATAAATTTTTTTGTGAATTAGAAATAATAATTCTATTAAAAAAATATTTGGACTGTTATTTCAATTGTTTTTAGATGAATCACATATTTTCATCCATCTCTAAGATGGATGCTTTGTACCTTGGGTTCATCCATCTCTAAGATGGATGCTTTGTACCTTGGGACCACATATTGTAGAAATGTGATCCAGTTTGCATGAAACAATTTTCCTTTCCTTAAATAAGAACTAACAAGACACATCATATTGATGGACATACTTAACAAACAATATAGAGAAATATAGCTCACTATCTTTCTACGATGTGAATGAATAGCAGATATTTGTTTATGGAAAAAGTTTACACAAGGGCGAGGCTCCAAACAATCAAATTATGGCGTACCTCAAAAATTTCATTCGAACATGTGGTTTCGATGTAAAAAATCCTCAAATTGATCTTCTTAAACTCAAGATGTATGGACATGAGAAAAACTGAATTTCAAGTCTAGAAAATAGTGCATCTTGTAATGCGATTTCAGACCATTAATTTTCAATATTTTCAAGTGTTCATAGATATACTCAATCTATACTATTTTTCAAGCTTTAATAAATTTTCAGGCCACCACAAAAATTTTCAGTATTGAAATAACATCTTTCGACACTAAGTAAGCTTTGATTGTTTAGTGCATGAGCCTTGCACAAACCACACCCTTAACAAAATGAGTCAATTGTTTATATGATATTTTGTAATAACACAAAATATTGATATATCAAATCAAGCAACCTTTAGAGGCTCTTATTGCATTTATACTGAACTAAATTATCGCTATATTTAATATCAGTTTAATAAACTAATTAATATTATGTGTTTTAATTATTATAATTATGTATATAAAATAAATAATAATAATAATATTATATTATTATCAAATTCTAATAATCATAATTTTATTAGTATAAATATATCGTAACATAATTTACCTGCATGAATATAACATTTCATAATATTTAACTATGACTCCAATTTTTGTAATTAACTAATATTCAATACAATACTAAATTATTCATATAGTTTTAATTCTTATTGATAAAATATTATTTATCAATATTTAAATTTATAAAATTTTCATTACATAAAACTAAATTAATAATACTGACCCAAAATTTGTGACACTATATAATTATCACAATTATCATTAATGAAACTATAATTAATATGTTTATAATAAATTAATTATATTTAATTTAATTATAATAAAATACCATAAAATATCTATAATTAATTTTTTTATATAATAAATTAACTATATTTATTTTAATTGTAATAAAATACAATAAAATATAGTTTTTCATTTTAGTATTTATGATAATAAAAATAGTTTTGATATTGATTGTTTTGATACAATAATTATATGTTAGAACACTGACATACCACCGTTATAATATCAATAAAAACTCCCTTCAAAAATAAGAAAGCATAGGTTTTTATAACTATAAAAATAATCATCATCGTCATCAAAGCGTATTCCCAACTAATTGAGGTCTGTTACATGAATCCCAGTTCGTCACTCTGCTCTATTGTACTAGGTCTGTGCCACACATGGCTGACCCACCTAAGTCTATTTTCTCTTATCTTATCGTCTATTTGGTGCCACACATAAATTCTTTTAAATGTATTCATTTTCAATTCTTTCCCTTCTTCTCTTGCCACTCATCCATCTCAACATTATCATCTCAGCTACATTCATTCTATTGGTATGTTGTTTATTGAGTGCTCAACAATCTGCCTTAAAAAGCAAAGCAGGCCTCACAACTGTCCTATAGAACTTGCCCCTTCAGCTTCATTGGTGTGCGGCGATCACATAAAATTTCTGGTGCACATCTCCACTTTGCTCGCTCAACGCGACATCGTCTTCAAACTCTCCATTTTTCCTAGGTTATCGATCCAAGATATCGATAGTGTGCTCTTTTTGGTATTTATTGTCCGTCAATCTTAACTACTTCCTTGTCTCTACTCCTATTGTTATTCAATTTGTATTTCATATACTTTGTCTCGGTCCGGCTAATTTTAAATCAGTTAGATTATAGAGCATCATTCTAAAGTTCTAACTTTTTATTGAGGCTATTTTTATGTCATCTGCAAACAATAACACCATGGTACCCCATCTTGTAGGTGCCTAGTTAGATCGTTCATAACTAAGACAAAGAGGTATGAGCTTGATCTTGACCTCTGATGTAAACCTATTGCCACTGAAAAGTCATTCATCTCTCTACTGGTTGTTCATACACTAGTTAGTACTCCCTCATCAGATCTCTCACCAAGTCGATGTAGTGAAGACTCATTTCTTGTCTAACACCCACTAAATCAAATATCAAGGTACTCTGTCATAAGCTTTATCTAGATCAATAAAGACGATATAGAGGTCTTTTTTTTTTGCCCTAAACTTCTCAATCAGTTTCCTAAATAGAAAAATAGCCTTAGTTGTTAACCTCCTTGGTATAAAATCGAATTGGTTTTCTGACACTTTCGTTTTATGCCTTAATTATTGGTCAATTACTCTCTCTTACAGCTTCATAGTGTGACTCATATGATCTCTCGATAATTTGCGCAATTATGTTTGTCACAATTGTTATTGTAAATAAGTATTACAATGCTTTTCCTCCATTCATCTTGCATTTCTTGTTTTCAACACCTTGTTGAATAGCTAGGTCAGCTAGTCAATGCCAACCTTTCCTGTGTACTTTCAAACCTCTATTGGAAACCATCTAGTCCTAAAGCATTTCTTATCTTCATCATCTTCAAAGCTTCTTTCACTTCTGATATCTTAATCAATGACATCCACCTTGATTTAATAAACAAAATGTAACATACATAGTCATATTTTGGATATTATTTAAAAATTCATCAACAATCCATTCATTGATAGTCTCACCGAAAAATATCCCAAGTGACAATATATTAGATTTCTTCAAATTGAATGTCTATTGGTGATGGACGCTCATAATAATTTTTGGTCATAACATTTCGTGTAACATTCATAGTGTTAAGTATCCTTTCTGTCTCAGTGGTATTTTTAAAATATTTTGGTTTTTTTTCATTAGAATCAGTATCAATTTATTTTGTAGAATAATAAGGTTGAGAATCCTCTGAGACTTCTTCACTATTATTTGGTTCAAATACGATATTTATTTGCTTTCTAAGAGGTAACTTTGATAGTTCATTGGTTAAAAAATCAAGTTCATTTATCGGAATATTTAAAGTTCTTTTACTAAACTTGTTATTTTATAAAAATGGGAAAAGTTTACATAAGGATGCAACTTTATAATGTAGAACTACGGATGCACCTCAAAAATCTATCGAAAAAGGTAGTTTTAATGTTGAAAATTTGATTGATCATCGAGATGTATGACGAGATGTATGACCATGAAAAATAAAAGATTTTAAGTCTAAAAAATAGTGCATTTTACAACATATTATCTACACCGTCTATTTTCAAAATTTTCATATGTTTATAGATCTATTTAATTTTAACCATTTTTAAAATTAAAAATTTTATAATTAGATATAAAAATAGATTTTGACATAATCCTAAAAACATTTTACATCAAAATTATATACCATGATAAAATTTGAAGGTGCACGTTACCTCTACAGGTACGGATGCAAAAGTATGCCAACTGCACCCTATAAATATTAAGCATTGAGGTGACTAAGCGCTTTATCCCAAAAGGTAAAAGTTGGCTTATTGGCTTAGGAATTATTACTTTTGGAGAAGTTTTTTGGAATAATTATTTTCATTTTTATGTAAAAATAATTTGTTTTATTGGTTGAATCTTATCTCTAATATCTTCTAGAATAGTTTTTATTCTTTCTGTTTCAGATCCTATGGTCTGTGAATAAAGATTTGTATAGTTTTGTTGCTCTACTATGCCTTTTGTTCTTAGTATTCTAGAAGCCTCTTAGAGGTACTGCTAACATATTATTAGAGATAATTATACTTTTATTAAGAGGATATATTGAAGATATTTCTTCATTTTTTATTGTGGTCCTAAGGTTAGAATTAGTTTGAATGGAATTAATGGCCGCATTAATATCTTTTGTGACTCAGAATAGCGATGTGGAAACTAATCGTCATACCATTCGAAGAACGGTATATGGGTTTGTAATTCTTCTAAAAGATATTTCAGCATCGTTTGTACATCATCTATTAGTCATAAACTTCTAAATGATATATTTGCATTAATGAGGGGAATCAATGTTCGCAAAATCGAATCGGAACGGTTAATCGGTTTTGAGGCTGGGAGCAGTTTGGATCGGAACCGGAACCGGGGTAGTTAACCGTTTTAACCGGTCAAATAGTTTTTTTTTTTTAAAAAAGATAAAAAACATCCAAAAAATTTGAAAAAAGATAGAAAAATCAGTGCTCGAGTGGTAAACAATGCCCCTAAGACAACCTATTAAAAATTGACAAGATATCTATGAGACTTGTCCTTACAATTGTCAGTCATGATGGTCACTCCTGTACCGGGCCAGTAGACCTTAAACTGTGCAATATGCTTATCAACATCATGAACAACAACTTCTAAACATGGCCCTGCAAGCTCCTTCGCAGTTGAACGTCTAACACCTGGCCCTGCGCCAACTATAGAATCTACCATTTGTGGGTAGAAATCTAAGCTTGCAAAATTAAATGACAGTGCATTAACATATCAAAACATGATAATCATCTTTCTCGCTTTTTCTATTAATACACCTATTGACGGAAATTTTAATTTTTTTTTATGATATTGTGACTTGTGGGGATCAAGTCCAGAGGGTTCGCTGGTCATTAATGACACATCTATGGGTTCATGTCGTTGAGTAGTAGATGACCGACTATAAGAGGATGGACGACTAGAAAAACTATGTCTCAATCTACTAGATGTGGATCTAAGTAATGAAGGCCCACATCCTCCTCTACCCAGTATTACATGTTCTTGAGGTTGACAGCTACTGGATGCACCATCCCTTCTCCCATACATCTCTTGAATTTCCATTTGTGTATAATTAAGCTCTTGAATACTGACAATCCTTGCTCATTCTATTTGCGCCTCAAATTCTACATCTTGGTCATCTTCCTCATCTATTGGACTTTCGTACCCCCTCCTTATCTCCTCAGCATCCTTTCTCTCTGCACTTTTTTTTCTTTTCTTTCTGTAATTATTTTTATTATTTGTTGTTTTACTTCTGGTTGCACTTCTTTACAACCGGAGACATTACCCTTTACCCAAGCAAGATGTTCTTTTAGGCGATAAATACCACCACCCATTTCCTTGTTACAAAAATTACATCGAATTCTTCTTTTGTCATTCACTTTTGTATCATACTGCCATGTCACATCTCCCCTTCTCATCTTATTATTTTCTTATAAATTTTCCTAAACATAAAAGTTCATTAAAAAAATATTTTTTTGGAAAAATCACTCTACTAAGGGGACCTTGTAAGCATGGATATTTAAGCCCTACTTTCTCATGAAAATGAACAAGTTACAATAACATCCAATAGAAAAAGAAATCATACTTAAGATGACCATGAATCACCATGCCATTCAATTAATATTTCTCAATAAAAAACATGCACGTGTGCTTCTAGACCATGAAAGCTGAAAAAGCCATGCACGAGGGGAATGCATTAAGAAATGTGGTGAAATATGTTTTCTAGAGGGCTAAGGTCAAGTAAATCCTTCCATGGGGAATATGAACAAAAATAAGTGCCCAAACCTTTCCCAAAGTACATGGTACACCATAAAATTGAATAAGAGCAGCAACCTATTAAACAAGAAGTACTCCATATAAAGATACCACAATTCTTGATGAGCAGTTTGCATTTCATGTGATAGTTACCCTTGCCATGAATATTTATTCAAGGTAAAAAGTATTTCTCAAAAGGTTCTAAATGGATGCATCATAAGAGAAAAATACATCTACTTTCCAAAAGTGGAATTTAATACACTCCTTGCTATACGTTTAAACTATAAAGCATGCATTGCTTCAAGGAGTTCTACAAGCTAGTACAATAGATCAATTATGTATGGTGATCAAAACTGAAGATATGTTGCCAAAACTGAAACCTCTATAAAAATGGGCTTTAAACACAATTATGTTGAACAACTAAATATATCCCTTTTTCATAACATTGCTGCATACATAAAGATATAAAGTATAGCCAACAGGTAGTCCGATACTTAATACTTGGGATACTAAGTGTTTCTTGAGTCAAAATTACTCTACAAAATCAAATCATTCATAAAAAATATCTCCCTAAAATTTAAAGAATACTGGGAATACAAATTTTTTTTTTGAATATATATATATATATATATATATTCTCATATTCATCACAAAAAACATATTTTTATAAATATATATATTATATAACATTAAAAACAATCCTCACAAAAAAATATCAATTTTATTTTTCATTCAATAAACTCTAAAATCCCCAAAATCGACCTCCAAATTTTTGTTTTTGTTCTAAAATTCATTCATTTATTTTATGCAATCAATAATCTCACACAAATATTGTTTATATATATTCTCATATTCATCACAGAAAACATGTTTTTATAAATATATATATTATATAACATTAAAAACAATCCTCACAAAAAAATATCAATTTTATTTTTCATTCAATAAACCCTAAAATCCCCAAAATTGACCTCCAAATTTTTGTTTTTGTTCTAAAATTT
>NW_006500000.1:325928-336903 GCF_000471905.2 Amborella trichopoda
GTTTATATATATATTCTCATATTCATCACAAAAAACATTATATATATATATATATAACATTAAAAACAATCCTCAACAAAAAAATATCAATTTTATTTTTCATTCAATAAATCATTCAATAAACCCTAAAATCCCCAAAATTGACCTCCAAATTTTCGTTTTTGTTCTAAAATTCGTTCATTTATTTTATGCAATAAAAAATCTCACGCAAATATTGTGTATATATATTCTCACATTCATCACAAAAAATATATTTTTATAAATATATATATTATATAACATTAAAAACAAAAAATCCCTAAATTTCTAAAATCGAGCTCCAAAAAACCCTAAATTCCTAAAATCGAGCTCCAAAAAACCCTAAATTCTTGAAAAGCGAGCTCCAATTTTTTTTTTTTTGTTAAAAAATCGTTCTTTTATTTATTGCAATAAATAATACTAGTCAAATCTTGTCTGAAAAATCCTAAAAAAGCTGTAAAACTAAGACAAAAATTAAAAAAATTTGGGCTCGGGCTTACCTTGTCTGCTTCAATCTCAAAATCAAGCCCCAAATCTCTCCATTTTAATAAAATCAGGAGTCTTGAAATATATATATCTCTTTGATCATTAAAATCCCCAACTTTTTATCGAAAAAACTGAAAAACCAGGCCAAAATCAATGGAATAGCGGATTTTTCATTAAAAAACTAAAAAACAGCAAAAAATGCACCAAAAATTCGGAAAAAACGATTTAATCTCGGAGTTTTTGATTCAATAATGATGGATTTATAGAAGATTTGAAGGTATATTATAATAATTGAGCAAAAAAAAAACAAAAAAAGGTAGAAAAAAGCATAAAAAAGCTACAAAAAATGGCGGATCACGGGTTCTGCCCAAATAACAGACACTGTTAGAAATAACGGCCGTTATTTTCTGTGGCGCCGTTATTTTGTTATATCATTCGATATAACACCAAACCGGACCGGTTTTGTCAAAAATTCACCTAGTCAAGGCCAAATCAGCCTGTTTTTTGACCGATTTTTTTCAGGACGATGTGTTTTTTTACTAGTACACTAAAACCGGACCTAATCGGAATCGCCACTCCACCGGTAGTGAGTTAACCGGACGGTTCTGGTTCTGACCGACCGGTTTTTGGAACACTGGGGAGAATAGAGAGGGGGATATAACATCAATGCCCAATATTTATCGAGCAGGTTCGTCCAAAGATTTCCTACTTCCTCAGCGCAAATTTATGTCTAGGTATATTTTCTAGATTTGAATTTTGTGGGGATATTTTCTAGATTCTAAGGATATTTCTAAACCGAGCAACCAACTTTAAAAGGGAAAAAAGAAATAAAAAAACTAACTCTTACTCTATGTGAGACTAAGAAAGGCTTTACCAAGATTGCACATGAACCTCCTAATTTTGTGAAGGAAAGACATAGATATTCAATGACTCAATATTTTATTTTATTTAAAAATAAAATAATCTAATTATATTTAGATGGATCTAAAAATTTAGATTAAAAATACCAAAATAACTCTTTTGCGGCATGAGTAGAAATATAATATGCTCTTGGTAGAGCATAATACACGTCCTCTTCATTTCGTGTCATAGAGTATTATGAGGCAAATGACTACAGTTCTCTCTCGCCAAAAGAAGAAGCTCAACTTTATACTCCGTTGGAATTCGGGCCTTCTAGTTTTTAGAGCAAACCACGTATAAGCATTATTCGCCCAACATAGATGATATTATATTCGTACGAAAGTATCTTCTCTATTCACTACCTCGAGTAAAATCTATAAAGGATTAATTTTAGCATCCGAAGGTTTTATAGATGTAACATCTTGAATTCTCAGATTAACCTCAATAAAAAAAATTTGCACGCTCTATGTACTAAAGAAACAAATTTAATTGAATTGAGATCATTCAATTTTTAGAGAGCGAGCCTAAGTGTTAGAAAAATCAAAATTCGAATCTTTCTTTTGAAAGAATTATCTAGTGATTCTTATATGATTCCCAAAATTTCATATTTTATTGAAAAAAATCCTCAGAAGTATGGTTTGCTACTAACATAGTTGATGTATGACTCTTTTAAAAAATAAGGTTGTGACCATCTATTTTTGTATAGATCCTTTCAAAATTTTAAGGTGATTGTGGACAACTTGAAGGTGATAAGGCACTATGTAATTTGGTGAATGAACTTCTCCCTGCCCTTTTATCTATTCTCCATCTTTTCCCAATAAGAGATGGAGAGATTGATTGAGAGAGAGAAGTATCTTAGAGAGAAAAGCCTTAGTATTTCTAGATGCAAAAGATGATGAAAAAATTTGGAACAAACTCATCAAATTCGTATGAAATTATAGACACAATTTGATAGTTTTTCTAGAGAAAATGTGACTGAAAATGAGTTTTTCAACAATATATAACATAAAATAGAACACAAGTTTCCTGCAAAACAGTTGTTAGCAAATAATCTAGAGAGAGAAAGCTTCTTCGAGATACAACACGGTGCTAGAATTGATTATGTAGAGGGGTCTCACAAAGATGAGAGGCACGTGCCTTGCACCCATCTCACAAGTAAGCATAAGAGAGATAAAGAAGTTTTAGGGAGAGAAAGAGAGCTCGTGCTTAATGCTCTAGCCTTTCAAAACCCATTTCCATAAATATAGCTACAAAAAGGAAAAATAGAGAGACACATGTAGAGAGAGAAATGACAAGTCTTGCCTTTCAATGACCTTCTGTCCCTCTCTTTACATGGGTTTCTCTTATTCTCTACATAAAACACTAGCTTATTTTGAAATATATTTTAAGTAACGTAGAAAAGAAAACAAATAAATTGAAATTTTTTGGGCTGTTATTTTGTAAATATTTGGAAGCACAATTTTCTTTAACATTCCCTCACTTGTTTTAAAATATTTATAAAACCATAATACAAACTTTTAGTAGCTATACAGAAGTTGCTGGGGTTGTACCTCCTCAAACAACAAATCCATCCACACATATGATCCATCCACTTGATGGCATCAACCACAGACATCCCCATGCTCATCAATTGTCGTGACGTATTGCGTGATCATCAATTATATCATGAAATTAGCCTTCATGCTTTTAGATTAGTAGACTTTCTCTCTCTCGCTAGTGTCTTTCGAAAAGCATCGGACACTCACAACATGATACTTACATCACCAAAAGTAATCTATGTCACCTAAAAATGTGAATAACCATCAATATAGCGCATCTTGCCATGATCCCATAAGGATCCTCAAACTGTCCAAACTAGTCATCGCAAAGTGGAAAATGTTGTCTATAAAGACATGCCAACTTGAGGTTATGCCCAATGAGTCATGCTAAATACAATGGTCCACTTTGGCCATCACAATGCGGATAACAGAGTCAAAAGACTGCTAGTCGGAGGTCATGTTCAATTGTCCAAATATCTAAGCTAGCCATCACAGCGCGGAAACACGGAGTCAAAAGACTACTAACTGGTGGTAGTTTGTGATAATTACGCCTCCGAGGGATTTCACCACATACGAACAATTAAATGTCCGAAGGCATAACTTAACCACCCTTGGAGGGCTCTTATACATGCCACACATGAGTCATCGCCACAAAGGCAGATATGCCACACAAACGTCATTGCTACAAAGGCGGATATGCCACATAGGAAAATGGTAATAACATAACATTCCACATGCTCAATAGCTGCGCTACTAAGGCTCATCACATGTGTACCATAAGAAACCCGTGGATCTCAATCCCATACCCCTTACACACCTTTCATGTGTGTTTATGTTGATACCTTTAGCCAACGGGTCAGCTATCATGAAATATGTGTGGAGATTCATTACTTTTATATCCTTTCGTCCCATAAACTCGCTTACGGAATGATAGTTTCTATCAATGTATTTTATTATATTGTCGTACATAGGATATTCAGAAATGACTATGACAGCTTGGTTGTCACAATGAATAACTGTTCAAGTGCTGTCAAATGTAGCCAAAGGTATCTCACTGAGCAATTTTCTTAAATATATTGTTTCATTGGCCGCCTCATATAAGGCTACATACTCTGCCTCCATTGTTGATTGTGACATACTCTTTTGTGTATTGCTATCCTATGATATACATGCTCCTCTATAAGTGAAAAATCCATCCAGATGTAGATCTGGATTTATCATCTTTGCCAGCCCAGTTTGCAGCATTATAGCCTTGCAATTCTAATTTATCATTTTCATAGCATAGGCTATAACTGGTGGTCCTTTTGAGATATCTAAATATTATCTTTACAAGTTTCCAATGTTCCAAACCTGGGTTACTCATATAATGGCTAGCAACCCCCAATACATATCCTTTGTCAGGGCGTGTGCAGTTCATCAAATAGTTTAATGATTCTACTACTTGTGTATTAGGGATCTTTTCCATAATCTCTTTTTTCTTATAAGTTTTAGGACACATGTCTTTGGACAGTCTATACCCTTTCTCATATGGGGTTCCATTGGTTTAGATTCATCCATTCTAAAAGTTTTTTGTGTCCTTACAATATATAGTTATTGGCTTAAGTAGAGTAATCTTATCTTCTTATCTCTTGTGATTTGCATGCCAAGAACCTGCTCTAATTATCCTAAGCCTTTCATATCAAATTGTGAAGATAATCACTCTTTGGTATCTTTAATAAGCTTATGATCACTACCTGTAATGATAATCTCATCTACATATAACACTAAAATGAGATGACTACCCCCACTACTTCGGATGTATACACAATATTCAACATTAGTATTAACAAAGCCATAGTTCTTTAGTGCATCGTCGAACTTTAAATACCATTGTCTTGAGGACTGTTTCAATCCATAAAGAGATTTCTTTAATTTGCACACTTTGCCTTTTTGTTCTTTAGACTCGAATCCCTCAGGTTACCTTTGTCTTTACATCCATTTGATGTATGTCAAAGTTATAATAGTTTGTTATTGTTAGAACAATCCCAATGGATGACTTTCTAGCCACATGGGAGAAAGTTTCTTTATAATCTACCCCTACTAGTTGGGTAAAACTCCTAGAAACCAGTCTAACTTTATACCTATCAATTGTTTCATTTGAATTCAGTTTCTTAGTATATGTTCATTTACAACTAATGGCTCTACGGCTTTCTTGTAGTTCTACTAAGGTCCATGTCTCATTCTTCACTAATGAGTTATATTCATATTACATTGCCTCCATCCAATTGGATGCCTCGGATGAACTTATGATATCTTTAAAGCTTATGGATTCATTATCAAGTTCTACATTATACCCATAGTAGTAATCCAAGTAACTAGGTCTTTTAGTTTCTCCAGTACGTTTCCTAGGCTCTATCATAATAGGAATACGGTTAACACTACTAGGGTTCTCACAGGAATCACTAGGTTTCCCCATTTCTTCTTCTTCAAATTCTATAATTTTAGGTTGTTTTCCCTTTGGCATTTTTTCATCTTTAAAGAAATGAGCATTTCTACTTTTATGATAGTCTTTGTTTCATGATCATAGAAACTATAATTTTTGGAGTGACTAGAGTACCCAACAAAAGTGCATTTAATTGTTGTAGGTCCTAGTTTTTTTCTGTTTGGATTAAAGACATGAGCTACACAACTCCGAACTCTAATGTGATCTAAATTAGGCTTTCTATTAAACCATAATTCAAAAGGGGTTCTACTCGTAGATTTGTTAAGAACTCTGTTTAATATATAAGTTGAGGTTAAAAAAGCCTCTCCCCAAAATTGGTAAGATATATTAGCTTCATGTATCCTACAATTAACCATCTCTAATAAGGTTTTATTTTTTCTTTCATCCATACCATTTTGTTGCGGTGTATAAGAGAGTGTGCATTATCTAATGATCCTATGTTCCTTACAAAAATTTTCAAACTCAAGTGAAGTATATTCTCTTCCTCTATCACTTCTCAAAATTTTGATCTTTTTATCTAGTAGATTTTCTACTTCCACCTTATACTCTTTAAATTTTCCTAAAGATTCACTTTTATGAGAAATCAATATATATATGCATATCGTGAATAATCATGAAAGTGATAAAATACTCATGTCCTTTAAAGGCTTTAGCATTTAATTTTCACAAATATCAGTATGTAAATGTAGAATACTTTCAGCCCTTAATCCCTTTGGGAATGATTTTCTATGCATATTTCCTTTGGGTAATTGGGTTCTCCTATTTCCATCTTCTTTGGTGGGTCCCTACAAAGTTTGGCAATATGACTAAGTTTGTTACAATTAAAACATCTTCTTAACCTTTTAAAGAATTTTCCCTTTTTCTTGTCTTCTTTTTTATTTCCTCATTGTTTTCATTAATCTCCTTTCTCTTAATATGATTGGGTCTTGGATACCCTTTTGAATAGCCAAATAAGCCTGCTAATGGGCTGTTTCATTTTTTTCTTTAGCCCTATCATTCACTTCCATCCTAAGATGTCCTCTTAAATCATCAAGGGTGTGGATGGTACCATTCTGGCAAAAGTTTTTCTTAAGGTATTTCCATGAATTATGGAGATTTTCTATTATCTTCATGATTTGATGATGTTCGGATATGGGTTCTCTATAACCGGCAAGTTGGTTAGCCATTACAATCATATCATCAAAAAATTCTAGCACTGATTGGTTCGATCTCATTTTATATTGGTTATATCTTTCATAAAATTCATGTTTTGTCATATAATTGTCCTCAATATGCCTTTTCTCAATAGCCTCCCATAAGTCTTTTAGCATTAGTGTAGGGTTCAAAGGCCTTATGCAATCTATCATTAAGGTAATTCAAAATGGCACCCTTACATGTAAAATTATCATTTTTCCATTTCAAGTATCTTTGTCTCTTTGTAAGTGTAGAGTCATCATCAGGTTCAGTTATGATTTCTTCTTCAATTACATTCAACAAACCCATAATATGCAACAATTAAGATACTTTACTTTTCCAAAGTGAGAAATTATAACCATCTAGCTTATCAATCTTCACTAAATCAGTCAATAAAGCTCTAGGATTAGCTATTTTCGATACAAATTGAAAACCCCAACACTTTGACACCAATTGTTGGCCCAAATACAATGGATATTAGGAAATTTCATAAAGAAATAGAGTTATATCAACATGCAAGTTGGGTTTTGAACTCAATCAGAAATATCCACAAATATATCGCATGCAATTCTTATCAAAATACCCACAAAAAGTTGCTGTAAATTCTTTGCAACTCAAGAGGATATACAAATATCACTAACTTTGTAATCCACTAAAGGGGATCTTAATCAAAAATCAATTGCAACTATTGATAAACTCTTTTAAGCATCTCAATCGAATTTTCAGCAAGCATGCACTCATAAACACCCATCATAAACCATTCCAATAATATAAGATAATGCCCAATACCTTTTTCCTTGCTCATAGAATATTTTCTAACCTTCTTGTAGTATTGCTAGATGCAAACGATAAATAAGAAAGTTGAAACAAACTCGCTAAATTCGTATGAAATTGTAGACACAATTTGGTAGCCTTTCTAGAGAGAGAATGTGGCTGAAAATGAGTTTTTCATCAATATATAACACAAAATAGAACACAAGTTTCCAGCAAAACAATTGTTAGAAAACAATCTAGAGATAGAAAGCTTTTTTGAGATGCAACATGGTGCTGGAATTAATTCTGTGACACTAGAGGGCTCTCACAGAGATGAGTGGCACGTCCCTTGCACCCAGCTCACAATGAGACATAAGAGAGAGAAAGAAGTTTTGGGGAGAGAGAGAGAGCTCGTGCTTGGTGCTCTAGCATCCCAAAACCCATCTCCATAAATATAGCTACAAAAGGGAAAAATAGAGAGATATTGACAAGTGTTGTTTTTCAATGACCACTTGTCCTCTTCACATGGGTCTTTCTTATTCTCTACACAAAGCACTAGCTTATTTTAAAATATATTTTAAGTAGGGAAGAAAAGAAAATAAATAAATTTAAATTTTTTGGGCTCTTATTTTGTAAATATTTGGAAAGACAATTTTGTTTAATAGCTTGCTAAAACTGGTGTCTAGCCAATTTCAAATAAGAATAGTATTGATGATTAATATCCTACGCCTCATATCATATGGTTGAACATCATGTGTGGCCCATGCTTCGGAGTCGAGATAATATGTGACTCACATTCAAATTTGATTCAGGCCATGGGTTTAGCAAAAAGAAGAGCACATATAGCATGATGGAATAGCATAAAGGGAGCAAAAAGTCTTCTAAATTTGTTCCCATTGAGGGAAAAAGGGGAGCAATAGGAAGAAGAGAAAGAAAAAAGGACATGAATGAGATAGTCCCTAATGAAACAAGAGAAAACTAGAAGAATAATGAAGCAAGAGAAAACTAGAAGAACATAATAGATTTTAGCAAGAATTAAAGCTTAGATAGCTTTGATCTGAACTGGAATTGACAAGACAAGCCCAATTTATAGAAATATGTGCTCAAACTCCCGATAGAATTCAAAGTCCATTTTGTTTTTGAAATCATATCACAAAAGGCTAAGAGGCCTAAAGTTGGTTGCATGAGGCCAATATTAAGTCACATTGGCCCTAACGTAGATCTCCTGTGGCCAAAAATAGGCCTCATGCAGCCTAGTCATGGCTGCATGAGGCCACATTGAACCAGCATGCAGCCACAACCTAGGCCCTGTAGATTCAATCTTGAGACCTTTAGACATGTTATTTTGGTCTCTCAAGCCTTTTGACTGATCTGCAAGCTTTTTTATTAGACTTGCATGAGTTTATAATAGAGATTTCCAAAAGCATAAGAATCTAAGATAGCACAAATCCTAAAAAAAATCTCAAAAAAGGAATAATTTTTAGCAAAAAAAAATGGTCCTTATTCTATGAAAAGAGGAAAAATCATTGCCTTAAAGCCTTATAATAATGATGAAAATTATGAAAGGACAAGAGAAAGGAAGGTCAATTAAGTTTGAGATCATCCTGAAATAGTTGGGTACCTTGTATTAAAGCACTCTCAAGTCAAGACATCAAGAAAACAAATTACAGTACATCTCATCTAATTGTTGTAGCTTTAGCATCATATCCTCCACAGGGATGGAAAATTCCTTCTTAAACTACTAGAAAGCCTCAGGGTTTTGATGAAAGATAGGTTCCACTAAATCACTTTGTTTCAAGAACCTCTCATCCTCATCTATCAAAGGCTTCTTGATTGATCACTTGGGAAGGACTCCTTGATTAACTGGAAAATATTCCTCGGGAACTGAGGAATAATAGTGGCAACTTAAGCTTGAGGAAGAAGAGAAATCAAATGTTGATCTGTAGAGGAGGAGGTATAGGGTTCTCAAGAACCCATTAGCTTGCGGAACCGGAAATCTCAAATGCTGGGATCCCACCCAAGATCGTGTACTCAATTGGCCAAATACGAAGTAGATGAATACAACTATAAATCGAGTGTAAAAAATAAAGCAAACATAAAAAGCACACTGCAACAACACATGGTTCACCCCGTAGGGTTACATCCACGACCCCGGCAACTAGAAATCCACATCACAATGAAAATTACAATTTTGGGTTGCAAGAGATAATATCTATCTCTAAACATCGGTAAAAGACCATTACCGATATTCTCTTCTAAACCTGCTCTCTTGACCGAGCAATACCGTCGATCAACATCTTCTTTCTCACCGTAATAATGCTACTGTAAAGATAACCTCAAGAGTATTCAAGAGATTTTCTCTCTTTAGAAGTGAAAGTTAATCGGCGCAAAGTTCATGAGAATATCACATCTCTCTCAAAGGCCATGTTTCTCTCTTAGAGAACCATCTCTATATTGGATATCCATTCCCATAACCCCTAAAGGGTTGACCCTCAAAGGGTGGGTATTATGTCCTCCTTCACTCTCTTATAAAGATATCACTTTCTAGCTTCTCAAGAAAGTCCATTTTTTATTCTTATAATACCTTTAATTTTTAGAAAAAAATATGGGTATAGTGATTTGGCTATCACCAAACCCAACAGAAGGGGTATCTAGAATCTCTACTGATTATTCCAAATTCTGTTCTTTTGCAATCATCTTGTGATAAACTCGTAAAGTCATGGCTCCATATAAAAATGTTCTAAACCTAATTGGGTTTGTTGTGCTGAGAAATAGTTTGCATGAGGCTTTACAAAGAAAAAATGTCAAAACTCCCGAACTCAGTAGGAATTTATACAAAATCCATACTGAGTTTCAGAATCTGTATGAATGTAAGATAAAAGTACATGCCTGAGGTCAAAAGATGATCTCAGCAATCTTGGTGTAGGTCGCATGTGTATTCTTGGCCTCATGCAGCCTACTCTTGGTTGCATGTTGCATACATTTGATTGTATTATACCTAATCCTTGCCGTTTTTGGCCTAGAGTTACCCCCTTGTGGCCTCCCTCTAGATGTATGTTGTCAAACCCCAGCCGTGTGCAAGGCATTTCTGATATATAAGGGACACATGGGATGTTTATACCAAGCTTTTTATAACCAACGACAATGTGTTTCTGTTAAGCCACAACCCCTGTCAACTTCGACAGTTGTTCTTTAGGCAACCCTGGCCCATCAGGAATAGGAGCTATTATGAGAAATCACACAGGTATCACGATAGCTTTGACCACCAAGTTTGTAGGCCACTTGGACTCAATGGAGGCAGAAGCTACTGCGCTGTTAGAGGGCATTAGAATGATCCAACCTTTCTCAAACTTACCTTTTATCATTGAAGGTGATTCCAAAAATGTCATTGTTTGGGTCAAACATCCCTCGTCAATCCGTTGGATTTTAAACCTTATCTTTAATGAAATTTTACACCTAGGTAGGGGTTGGCCATCGCATGGAGACACATGTGGAGGGAGGCAAACCACGTCACAGATGCCATGGCAAAAGCAGCGGCCTGTGGTGAAGAAATATGAGACCTCGTCGAGTGGGTTTCTAGTTCTGCTGAAGCCATTTTATAGGCTTTTCTCTAACGGCATCTATT
>NW_006500000.1:337879-383854 GCF_000471905.2 Amborella trichopoda
GTCCATAGGACTAAAGAGCAATCCCTATCCAAGAAGATATCTAACCCATTGCAACCAAATCCAAATTGCATTTGATTTAGTCCAGACTACTTGCAACTTGAGTTATAAGGGATATGTAGCTTAATGGTTACTTGTAACAACCCTTTTAAGAACCCCTGCATGGTGTTTCCAATATGTCATAACCACTATGCTCAGGTTTGGCAGCTGATCCATTCCATTTAGAGAGTGTCTTTAACTCGACCCCTTGTGGCCTACTCAAAATTTGCCTACTCCAAAATGTGGCTTGGTCCTGATTACTTGCAAATTGATCCTAAATGCACAAGGAACATGTTAGACACTTGAAGCAATCTTTTATGAACAACCACAAGGTGCTTAAATAAGCGACAACACCGAGTTTGGTAATAGATCATCTTCAGACAGCGATTGCCTTGGACCTATTCCATGGGGCCCACTACGAATCACATGAGAACAAGTCCTGACCACTTGCAACTTGACTTTTAATGCATGAGGAACACTTTGGGAGCCAGTAGTGAACTTGTTACATCCCTTCACAAGTTGTTCTCAATAAGTGTCAAGCCATAGGTCTGACAATGGACCCTGCTCAGGAAGAAGGGGTTAAGCAATTAGTCTTACCTTATAGTGGCATGCTTTCTCCGCGTAAGTATTTTCTCCTCTGATTCCAAAAGCGTTAATTGTCTTTTAAAAATATATACTAAACATCCCCAATTTCCAAAACTCTCCTTTTTCCATATATTCAAAAATGTTTTATTAAAAAAATGGGTGAAACTTTTGAAAGTGATGATAATCTCATTGGTTTAAACTATCAGTCAAACCTGATTTTGGAGCATAAGTAGACCGACCATTAGTCATAAGTCTACATAAAGGTAATGGACCCAAGACTACCTATATGCAATGGCTTTTTGTTTGTCCTCTCTGATGAGTCACTTCCTGTATCAATTTCAAATATCGATTTGTTTCTCTCCACAGCATACATTATCTCTTGCATTTTAGGAATCACTGTATGTTTGGCCACCTAGTTCAGCAATGAGGGGATAGGGGTTTCTCGATGACGACGATTGCAAATTCCCTCAGTCAAGATCCTTTCCAATGTCCTGTGGTGAGGATGCCGTGCATACTGACTCCCTCATCTGTGATCCTTTTTGCATTTGATTGGTGTCGTGTTTCATACTATGAGGATCTCTAAAATATAAATACTGCATTGATTCTTCAACCGACAGGTACCCACTTCTTTGATATTCAATCTTAAACCTGTGTGCCAAATGAACATCAATGAGAAGCAATTGCAGAAACCTGAAATCTGGCCTAGTATTCCTAATTGAATTTGGTCTGTCTCTTCATCTCATATCATACTGTTCATTCAACATCTCCAATAAATTGAACCATATTTGACTCACTAGACTTACCCTAGAATTAAACATAAGAAAACTAAGCTATATGTTTACATTAGATATTGTAAAGAATGGAAAGATATTTCCAACAGTCCAACACTCACTTCAACCGGACATACTGTTGACAAATTATGGCTTATGCCAATAACAGAAGTAGACTGTATGGGGGCTACAATAAATCCTTAGCCAACGATTGATCACTTCCCCTCATAATTTGTCAATGCTCTTATTGATATTGATTTCTCTTTCCATCTCTAATGACTTTTGATTTTCTCATCTCAATGACGTTCAAGTCTCTTTATTAGTGAAGAAAAACTCAGGCCAGCCAACTTAGACTTGCCCGAGTAACTCTAACTCGTCTCCCTGGTGAGTCTAAGTATCCTTGAATTGGGTGGACTGACTCGGGGATCCTAAAAAGATCCAAAATATTATAAAATAAGATATAAAAGATTTATTGGTAATATATTTTTTATGTTTTATATCATTTTGGTAAAGATTGGAAAGTGTTTTGGTCATCGATACTTATTTTTATATTTTCTTTTCATTTAAACTAGACTCCAACCCTCCAAAAATAAAATGATTTTTTTGAAATCCATTTTTTCACTACATTTTTAACTTCATTTAGATGCGTTCTGTTTAATTTTACTTTAAACATATTTGGGATTTTTTATTTTTGAACACTTTTTGGCTTAGCCAGACTAGGCCCGACTAGAGTAACTGGGGCCAAGCCCCGTGGTCAAGTCATAGTTTTTTTTCATTGCTTTCTACCAACTTGGGCATACACAAATACAATAACCAAAAAGAATTGTACTGGGATATAAAAGATGGTCAGCAGGGCATTGGTGTATACCAATAATCTCCATGTTTTCTTATTTTCAAAAACATATTTGTCAACTCTAAATCTTTGTGCAATCTGCTGGAGCAAAGACAAGCCTCTCGTTCACAAGGTCATACTCCACCCCCATATTTCGCTGCATTAAGTTACCAAAGATGGAGAGAGAATCAGTTGGGATCAGCATGAAGCATGTGGTCAGTGGATCCGTCTTTGCAAACAAATTTTTGGGATCTACTCTCCAATCAGCCTCACCCTTGAAGTGGAATGTAATATCTGGGAATCCTGTAACATCTCCTGATCTATCTTCACTCCAATAGCAAAGATTAAATTGCTTCAGGGGGTCTGGAGTCCATAACTTTTTTGTAGAGTCCACCAAAATTTTGACCAGTGGATCATATGCAATCCGGTCCAAGAAAGTGAGAGCCGAACCAGAGTCGATGAACAACTTCTTTTTCTCTTGACTTGGATCGAAGATGCCTGGTGGTAAGCCTATACGCTGGGAGCCGACACTAATGTCCTCGAGGTTCAAGAAGTATAATGTATCCAAGAATGGTAGTTGATAAATTGGCGTCAACTTGATACCGGGTATTTTGATGTCAGCATAATCACCCATAAGAATGACGCCGGTGCCATTATTCGGAAGGCAATATGCGAATTTCTTCGGTAATCTGGAACTCAGTTGAGAAATAAGGGAGAGAGGCCCTCCCCCAAAACCCACCACCCCAGAGCTTGTAAATCCAGGATTAGTGTCAAGAATGCTACATCCAAATCCTATTTTGTCAATTGGGAGTACAACTTGGCCATTAGTAATTCTGGTATCAATATTTCTATCAATGCTTGGTAAAGAGTTATTATGAGTACTATCATCAAAGGTAAAATTATTTTTAATGCTTTGATCCCATTCAAAGGTGAAGGTTTCATATGCCAGTATGCCATTTGAAAATGTACCATCACGATACCTAACCCCATAAAAGCAATCAGTAGTGCACGATGAATTCGTATCCTTACACAGAGTCTCATTGCAGCCAATGGTTTGATAGCTCGAAGATGCGGCGGGGTCATAAATGGGGAACCTAGCGCTGGAGACCGATTCACCATGTTTACACACTGTCCACATCATGTCACTCCCAGAATCAATTATGAAGAAGAAATCTTTTTGCGGGGTCCCTATCCCGACCTTCATGATGTACTCCAATTCCAATGTTGCCGGTGATCTTGTTCCCCCTGCCGGATAATATCCGTCGAGGGCTGACCGGAAGTATTGGTGGCGAGCGATGGAGCGGCGGGCTGCTTGCCGCATTCGATCATGATCTGTGACATTAGGGGTATAAAAAGGAGATTGTAAGGAGTCGCGGTGGATGAGGTTTTGCCTGAGTCCAGTAATTTTTGTAGCAGATGATGACATTCTGAATAATGAATTGGACGTGACAGTGACGAGTAGCATGAGAACAAAGACCCATCGAGTAGACTCCAAATCCATGATCACCTAAACCAGTAAACTGTGTTACTTTTCATAAGGTAGAAGAGAATGGCAAACTGCAATTTTCATCCCCAAGGTTGTTCTTAATATAGATTGCCTAGGTCGCTCCTTACTACTGAGAGTTTTAGAAATGCCAACTATAAAAGGCAGTAATGCTTTTAAATATTTTCTATGTTTGGATTGTCGACTATGAAAGGCAGTAATGCTTTTAAATATTTTCTATGTTTCGATTGTTAGATTTAGATATTTTCTATGTTTGGATTGCCAACTATGAAAGGCAGTAATTCTTTTAGATATTTTCTATGTTTGGATTGTTAGATTTAGTAAAGAAGAAGTCGATCAATTCTACTAACAAATTATGAAACCTTAAAATGTTTTATATACAAATACAAATTTAATGTAAATTACATTATCCTTACACAAATATACAATGACAATAAAAGATAACTAAAAATTATACATTTTATTTTCGTATACATATTATCCTTACACAAATATACAATGACAATAAAAGATAACTAAAAATTATACATTTTATTTTTGCATACATATTATTACCCTTCTTCAAGTTGATGCGAACATGAGTAAAGCATTAGCTCGTTCACTAGAAAATCATGGTGGCTCCGAGTAACAGATTTAGTGAAAATTTCAATTGTTTGCTCAATAGAAGAAACATAAAGAAAATATAATATACCATCAAGATAACGATCACGAATATAATGACAATCTATGTTAATATGCATTGTTCGCTCATGAAAAACTGGATTAGACGCAATCTTAATTGCACAATATGGGATTTGAAATAGAGATACTAAACTCATTGAGAAGAGCACGAACCCAAACTTATTGAGAGAGCACGAATGGAAGTACCTCGAATATAGTGTAAAATTCAATGAACTGCTGATAGATGTGGTCGTCGAGGATCTGAAACAAATTGACTCACAACATGCAGTGATACCATGTTAGATTTAGAGAATATGAAGAGCTCAGGAAGAGTCCAGAGAGAAACAATCCCAATCAATTCTCATTAACAAGAAATGGAACATACAAATACAAATTTAGTGCATACCACATTATCCGTATAAAAATATACAATGACAAAAAAAGACAACTGAAAATTATATATTTTATTTTTGTATACACAACATTGTGGATGCTTTTAAAATAGTGATGTGATATCCTTTCCTATTTTTCCAGCTATGTTCTTTAGGGATGAGACGGCTTGCTATCCCTGGGTAAATCCCTAACAATCAATATCTCAAATAATAAATAAATTATTTTTTGCTTTTCATTAAGTTGTACATATTCTAAAATTTCATGTAAATGAAACACGTATGTAGAAATTGCATTTATTTCAGTGAGCAAACTAAATTGACAGTGAAGAGCATATTATATCATGTGAATGCCCATGGATGGAGAATAATATGTGAATTGATAGCATGAATATTGTAGAAGATAAACAAATTCATAAACTCAGAAGCATTTAAAACACTAGTAATTTCGAAAATATTATAAAGGCCTTTGAGATTTATTTATGCTAGAATTTTCCTATTTGGGGGCCATACAATTGCAGGTGACAAAGTTGTTGGATCCGAAATCTCCTACAAACATTTTGACGAATGGTTCTAAACAGGCACACATTCCTTTTATGTTTTTTTTGGTAAACGTAGGATATTGTCACCTCAACAGACAGAGATCAGCCCCCTAGTACAAGACCATGTTGCGGTAGCCCTCACCATGTTTTGAGTTAACCATGGTCCAAAATAATAGACATTATTCAAGTACAAACACCGAAATCACGACAGAGCCTACCAGTGTAAATACAAAGCCTGTCAGTGTAAGGGCTCGTTTGGTTTATGCATAACAGTTTGCAAATGTAAAACAATTTTCAAATCTAAACAGTTCCTGTGCAATAGTTTTTCAATCATGTTTGTTTTTCATGTTTCGTTCAACAATATTAAAATTCCTTTGTACCCAGTTATTTAATATTTAGTAACTCATTGGTAAACTATCCCAATCTATCTTTCTCTCTAAATACCCATTTTCTCTTTCTAAAAACCCAATATTTCTGTATCTCTTTAGAAACTCAATCTCTCTTTCTCTCTCTAAAACCTAATGGCTCTTTCTATCTAGAAACACAATCTCTCTTTCTCTCTCTAAAACCTAATCACTCTTTTTATCTAGAAACTCAATCTCTATTTCTCACTCTAAAACCCTATTTTCCCCCTAGAAACCTACTCTCTCTTTCTCTCGCTAAAAACCAATTTTCCCACTCAAAAAACCCAATCTCTCTTTCTCTCTCTAAAAACCCATTCTCTCTCTATATGTAGAAACTAAATCTCTCTTTCTCTCTCAAAAAGCCCAATCTCTTTTTTCTCTCTAAAAACTCATTCGCTTTCTAAAAACCCATTTTTCTCTATAGAAACCCAATCTCTCATTCCCTCTCTAAAACCTATTTTCTCTCTCTAAAAACTTAATCTCTCTTTTTGAAAATCCAATCTCTCTATCTAGAAACTCAGTTTTTTTTTCTCTCTAAAAACTCATTCTTTCTAAAAATCCAATATCTCTTTCTCTCTCTAAAACCCTTTTTCTTTCTCTAAAAATCCAATCTCTCTTTCTTTCTCTAAAAGACCCAAACTCTATTTCTCTTTCTAAAACCCGATCTCTCTTTCTCTCTAAAATCCCATTTTCTCTCTCTAGAAGCCCGATCTCTTTTCCTCTATTTAAACACCAATTTTTTCTCTCTAGAAACCCAATCGTTCTCTCTCTAAAAACCCATTTTCTTTTTAGAAACCCAATATCTCTTTCTCTCTAAACCTCATTCCCTCTCTAGAAACCCAATCTCTCTTTCTCTTTATAAAACTCAATCTCTCTCTCTAAAAATCCGATCTCTCTCTAAAAACTCAATCTCTCTTTCTCTCTAAAACCCATTATCGCATTAGAAACCAATCTTTCTCCCTCTAAAAACCTGCCTCTCTCTAACCCAATCTCTCTTTTTCTCTCTTAAAATCGATTTTCTCTCTAGAAATCCAATATCTCTTTCTATTTAAAAACTCACTCTCTCTAAAAACCAGCTCCAGAATAGAGAGAGATGGTCGATGGAAGAGAGAAATTTTTTTTTTTTTGGTTTCAGCCTTTTGCTGTAAATGGGAATAAAATATTTTTTTGGAAAATTATCGCTAATATACTTTAATTTTAAGAAAATCGCAAAAAAGAAAACCCAACTTCTCAAAACCTCCCCCGCACCCTTTTTCCCAATTTTTGAGATTTTTTAGACGAAAATACCATTTGCGGTAGTCTTTCTACCGTAACACATTTTGAGTGTATTACGGTAGAAAGATTACCGTAATAGTGTGAGGATACATTACGGTACTTTGAGTACCGTAATGAACATTACGGTAATTTAAATACCTTATATAGCATTACGATACTTTAATTACCGTAATACATAAATATATTATTCACGGTATTTTTAGTACCGTAATGTTTTGAAAAGCTTCAAACCGAAGCTAATATTAGTGTTGCCCCCATCCTTCCGCACTCTGCGAAATCAAAGCCAATTAACACATTTTGTTTGCAAAATCCCAAAAATCTCTCTAATATTTTATTTTCGAATAAATACATAGCAAAATAGGAATAAATTCGAGTTTTTTTTTTTTCTTAATGTATATACCGTATACATATTACCCACCACCATGTGAGAAATTTTGCCAGAGAAAAAAATGGTTCTACAAATTCCTAAAGAAAAAAAGAGACTCTGGTCTCCTACGTAATTTTTTGTTGGGTCAACATGACCATAGTTATCCAAGCCAGTGGTTGTCTCCTACATGATTCTTTCCTAAAGAGAGAAAGTGACCTCTCATAATATGCTTTTGTAGGCCAACAAGGCCATAATTATCCAAGCCAATTGGGTTTATCTCAGAAACAGGTTTACCATCTCGCACAGGCAAGTCATGTATGAAATCATAACCATAGGCGACTTCTTATTTTTTCATGTACTTCAAAACTCAATTACATAAACCAAAATTATAGAGAAAGTGAATTATGCTAGCAGGTTAAATCTGACCATACTGAATGATGAAAATACTAAAAATCATAATGTTAATATGAACATCATCAATGACAATATGATAATTTGTTATAAAGGTGTATCTACTTTCACATCATTCCATGGTTGTAATATGTTAGAAAAAGAACATATTCAGAGTAAACACTATCTGATTGGCTTTCGATCTGACATTTACGAGCATGTCTTGGCACTTATGCAATTCTTTATCTGTTATGTAGATAGCAAAAAGATAAGGAATGCACATTAGAAACCACATGTTGTATGCATCTCACAATATTAGAATTTAATGGGCATAGTATGGAAAACATCATTAAAAGTGTACAAAAAGAAAAGAACGGGTAACTAGATAGGTCTTTGTAGAACAAAGTCTCTTTCTCTCTCTAGGAATTTATAGAACTATTTTTTTCTCTGTAAAATACCCACATGGTGATGGGTAATTTGTATACAGTATATACATTAAGAAAAAAGAAAAATGAATTTGTTCTAATTTTGCTCTGTATTTATTCGAAAATGAAATATTAAAGACAAATTTTTGGGATTTTGCAAAAAAAATGTATCCCTTGGTTTTTTATTTCGCAGAGTGCGGGAGGAGAGGGGTAGCACTAATATTAGCTTAGGTTTGAAGCTTTTCAAAGCATTACGGTATTAAGAATGTCGTGAAGAATATGTTTATGTATTATGGTAATTAAAGTACCGTAATGTTCTTTACGATAATTAAATTACCATAATGTTCATTACGATACTCAAAGTACCGTAATGTATCTTCACACTATTACGGTAGTCTTTCTACCGTAATATATTCAAAATGTATTACGGAAGAAAGAATACCGTAAATGGTATTTTCGTTCAAAAAATCTCAAAAATTGAAAAAAACAGTTTGGGCGAGGTTTTGGGAAGTTGGGTTTTTTTACAATTATCTTAAAATTAAAATATATTAATGATAATTTCCCTTTTTTTTTTTTATCCGCAAAGCGAGTAATGGATTCCCGGGAATTTCCTTCCCACCTTGTGGGGGCTGGATTTCTTTTCACACCATTTGCTCCTTGTGATAGTAAAACCTTTTCCTATGGGACAATTTTTCATCGGCTTTACCCACGAACCAAACGCATGTAACTGTATGTTTTATATGACAATTGTTTCATGATGTAAGTTTTCATTGGAACTAAACGAGCCCTAAGTGATTTGACAGCAGCAGTGCCATGGAGCAAAATGTATGTTATTAAAAAAATAACAGACATTTTAGGGAAAACCACTGCTACATAACGCTGTTGTCAACACTATAGCACAATTGAGTCATTTAGATAAAAATGGTGAAATGAGGAACACTAAAGTTACATCTAAATAACAGCCGTTTGTGTGCCTCTTATTTGCAAACTATTGCATTATAAGCAGCAATATAACTGGGTAATATTTAAAATCCACGACTCAGTTACTTATATGTTCTTTTTTTCCTCGTTTGCCTTTTCCCCTAAAATTTTCGTTTTATAGCCCATTTTTTACCCTTATATAACGGTCTGACGTTGGCCTGGTGACCGTTGTTCAGTTTACTTACCTTTGGTGAGGAGGTCTCAGGGAAAACAAGCACCGTGATGCCCCATTTCCATTAGTGTAGAAGGCTTAAAACTAAAGTCAGTATAGGAAAGCACTAAATGGGGATGGAACCCGGCGCATGGCCGAGTAACCCGGATCGGGTCTGAGAAACCAGGCCCTAACCAGGTGGCCAAAAAGTGTTTAAAAAATATAAAAATATAAAAAATCAAAAAATGTTTAATAAAAATTAAATAAAAAACATCTAAATGAGGTTAAAAAATAGTGAGAAAATGGATTTCGAAAAATCAATTTGTAACCGAGAGATAAAAATAAGGATTTGTGGCCAAAACAGTTTTCAATATTTGCCAAAACTATAGAAAATATAAAAACAAATATTACAAATACATTTTTTATTTTTGGTTTTTAATAATTTCTTTAAAATTTTGTTTAAGATCCCGAGCTTGACCACCGAACTCGGGATGCTACCGAGCTACCCAGCCAGGTAGGACCCAAAAACCTGCTGGATTAAACGAAACTCTGGCGGGTGGTAGATTGAAAGCCCGAGTGGTGGTAGATTGAAAGCCCGAGTAGAAGGCTTACTGGGGCAGGTCAAGTAGGGGGTCCAACCCCTGGCAGTTAGTGTTAATTTTTATTTAAAAATTTTTAGAGTTTCAAAATCATTTGTGATGTTAATATTGGTGATGGTCCATCATGCTTTTTTAATATATATGGACTACCACTTTTTTCTCTCACCTTTTTGCTTGGTAATGATGAACTCACCTCCTTGCCCTCATGTGGGACAAGTGTCCCTGTCCATGTACGTCCCATTACCCATTATCGATCTCTCTATATATCTCTCTCTCTAGTTGCCACGTCTCTACCGTTCCTACATTATATTATTTCTCTACTATATAAACCTTGGGCAAGAAAGAGAAAACATTTAGAGATGTTTGAATTTGGGAGAGGGAAGGGAGTAAAGTCAATAGAATTGTCAGCAACATTTTCAAGACGGTTTTGAGGTATTTTTTAAAAAAAACGAAATCATAAAATTTTTTCTTGATGTTTTTTTTCCCTTTAACTAAGATCAGCTTAGTTGGTTTGTTTTTAGAGAGTTTTTTGAGCATGCAACTCAGAAACTCTGATTATTTTTTATCTAGCTGTATCTTGAGGGTGTGCTCACCAAATATCTTATTGTATCTCAGTTTTGTACCGAGATCTCAGTTTTGTACCGAGTAAAGGGTGATCAATGCTTCAGAGAAAACGAGCTCATCTCGTGCCTCTAGATCCTGATCTTTGTTTCCACTTTGTATAACTTTCGTCTCCAAATTCTGATTCCTACGGGAGTCCGACTGGTACTAGAAGTGTTTCATTTTTCTAGATATGACCTCCAAATCTAGATTCCGACTCCTATGGGAGTCCGACTAGTACTAGGAGGGTTCTAGTACAATTCAACCTTCATCACGGTCTAGGGGAGGTGCTGCCAAATTTTTCCCAAGATAAGAGTTAGTGCAAGGCTTATCGAGTGTAAGTTCCACTTATGAGGTGGCAGTCAGATTTATTAAGTGAAATTTCAAGCCATCGATCATGAGTTTAAGCTATCGACCATGAGTACAAGCCATTGGTTGTGAGTTTAAGCTATCAACCGTGAGTTCAAGCCATCAGCCGTGAGTTCAAGCTATCGAGTGTATGTTCAAGCTATTGACAATCTGTAAGGTTTTCTAAAAAGTTTTCTACTGTGCTTCAGCCATCACCAATACCCCAAAGCTAACAATTTCGAAGTGTTGATCCAACGTAATGGCTGCTGCAAGCTCACTTAAAGCTATGACCTAGGATTTTGTCAGATTAGATTGTTTTGATGGACTTAATTTCTGACAATGGCAGTCGAAAGTACTATTCTTACTTAAGACTTTAAAAGTGGAATATGTGCTAAGAGAACCATGTCCTATTGCTCGAAGTACCTCCTTGATACCTACTAGTGATCACACTTTTGCAGATCGGATTACGGAGAAATTGCAGCTTGGGACGAAAATGATTATATTTGCAAATGGCATGTCTTGAATGCTCTGAGTGATATGTTGTTTGATCTATAGTCAAGAATGCCAACTGCAAAGGAACTATGCGCAGTTCTAAAAATTAAATATAGGAAAGAAGATTCTAGCAAAAAGAAGTATCTCCTTAGTAGATACTTAAACTTTAAAATTACACAAGAAAACCCGATCTTGGCTCAAATTCATGATTTTCATATCGTAACAAATGAACTTGCATCGAATGGTATTAAACTTGATGTTACATTCCATGTCAGGCCAATAATTGACAAATTGCCTTCGTCATGGACAGATTACATAAATACATTGATGCATAAGTCTGAAGACTTTAGCCTCAAACAGTTATTGACCCATATGAGAATTGAAGAAGAGACCAGACTCCGAGATGTCAAAGAATACAAATCTCATATGGTCGCCAGAGCTCACACAGATGAAGGTCCAAGATAAAAGAAATCAAGAACTCAAAAAGGAATCAAGATGAAATGAAAGAAAGAAGCAAGGAAAGGCACCAAATATGTAAACCCAAAAACAACCTGGGATAAAGGAACGAAATCTTAAGTATGCTTCTTCTGTGGCAAAACTGTCCATGTACAGAAATTCTGCATAATTAGAAAGAAGCTGCAAGCTCAAGCTAATGTAACCGAAGAAAAATTTGTTACCATGATCTCTGAAGTCAATGCAATAGGGGGCACTGCAGACTGGTGGGTGGACTTGTGTGCCACCAGACAAGTCTATAATAACAAGAACATGTTTAGGACTTACGAAATGGTGGAAGGGTGGGAGAGGAGACATTGTCTTATATATGGGTAATTCTTCTTCCTCTAAGATTGTTGACAAAGGGATTATTGAACTAAAATTCACGTCCAGTAAAGTCTTTATCCTTTTGGATGTGTGTCCATGTCCCTGAAATCCGGAGAAACCTGGTATCTGCATATTTTTTGAACAAGAGGGATTTCAAACTTGTCTTTGAGTTCGACAAGTTCATCTTGTCGAAGAATGATGGCTTTGTAGGAATGGGCTATGCCTCAGAAACCATATTCAAGCTCAACCTTCATAATGAAATAGGTACATCTTCTTCTGTGTATATGCTTGATTCTTTTTCCTTATGGCCTGGTAGATTAGGACATGTTAACTATCATGCATTAAGGAAAATGAGTAGTGTAGACCTAATTCTTAAGTGTGCGACTTTAGAGAATGCTCTGTGTGGAGTCTATGTACGGTCTAAGATCACAAGAAAACCCGTTTCCTAAGGCGAAAAGAAGTTCCAAATTACTAGAATTAATTCATAGTGATATCTCTGTTCGGAGAGGTATACAAACTCGTGGTGGGCAGAAATATTTTGTCACTTTTATAGATGATTTCTCAAGATACACCTATGTTTATTTTATAAGAAACAAAGATGAAGTATATGGGAAATTCAAGGTTTACATGACAGAAGTTGAGAACCAACTAAATTCTAAAATTAAGGTTCTTAGAAGTGATAGAGGTGGTGAATATTGTTCTGCTGATTTCACTAACTATTGTGAAGAAAATATAATTATTCACCAAGTTACTGCTCCATACGCACCACAACAGAAATACTTAGTTGAAAGGAAAAATCGCACTCTTATGGATATGGTCAATGCCATGCTCATCAATTCAAACCTTCCTGCTAATATTTGGGGAGAAGCCCTTATGTCTGCTGGTTTCATTTTAAACCATATACCATATTCAAATTCTAGTGCTTCACCATATGACAATAGAAAAGGTAGGAAACCTCATCAAGATTTTCTCAAGGTTTGGAGATGTGCAGCCTTGGTAAGGCTCCCTAACCTTAAGAGGTCCAAACTTGGACCTAGATCGATAAAGTGTGTTTTTGTGGGCTATGTTGATCATAGCAAAGCCTATAGATTTCTGGACCTGGAGTCTAATATTATCGTAGGGTCCAAGGATGCAGAATGTTTTAACACACATCATTGGTGAGCGGGATAATGAATATGAAGCTCGACATTGTAAACATAAAATTGGTGAACACGAAAACCTTGAGAACTGAGAACCCAGGAGAAGTAAGAGAATCAGGAAACCAACTGACTTTGGTCCTGACTTCCAAATGTATATTTTGGAAGAAAATCCTAAACTTTTAAAGAAGCCGTGCCCTCACGTGACACTCCTTTTTGAAGGGAGGCAGTCAACAATGAAATGACATCAATACTGGAGAATGATACTTGGATATTGGCTGATTTACCTCCTGGTGTTAAGCCATTAGGATGCAAATGGATTTTAAAAAAATAAATAAAGAAGGATGGTACCATTGAAAAATATAAAGCAAGACTAGTTGCGAAATGATTTAAACAAAATGAAGGTATTGATTTCTTTGATACCTATGAATCAGTTGCTCGTATAGCTACTATTCGAGTTCTCATAACGTTGGCCTCAATACACCATCTAGAGATTCATCACATGGATGTCAAAATAACTTTTCTCCATGGTTAATTGGATGAAGAAATTTATGTTGAGCAACCACAAGGATTTGTCCTTAAGGGACAAGAGTACAAAGTTGTGAACTTGTAAAATCCATATATGGTTTGAAGCAAGCACTCATGCAATGGCATGAAAAATTAAATCGTATTATTATTCACATGGATTTCAGATCAGTGATTTTGATACGTGTTTTTGCTAGAGTTTGTGACAGTGCAGTAGTTGTAGTTTGCCTATATGTAGATAATATGTCAATGGTGGCAGCAATACTGCATGCATTAAGGCCACAAAGAAGTTATTGTCTTTTAAATTCCAAGCCAGTTTCAACCCCTTGTGATGCTCACATTAAACTCAGAATGAACCGTGAAGGTCTTGTTTCCTAATTGGACTATGTCAGAGTCATTGAATGTATAATGTATACAATGTCATGCACTATACCAAATATAGCCTTTGATGTGGGTAAATTGAGTAGAAATACTTGTACCCATGTTAAGAGCATTGGATGCAGTCTTTAGGGTCTTAAGATATTTGAAAGGAACCATAAACCATGACCTACATAACGCGAGTGTTTTAATGTTTTATAAGTACAGTGATGTTTTCAGCATTCTTATGAATCTATATCTTTCTTATGCATCTCCCCTTGTGGTAGGGGTTTGTTTTTGGGATTCCAAGAGGTAGATTTGAATCTCCAAATGATTGGAAAAAATTGCCTTGGATTCCATTGTGTGTAGGCTAAGTGGCCAAGGAACTTGTTGGTAGACACACCACATGTTCAAGTCCCAGGCTTGCAGTCTCATACTGTGTGATTGTGACGTTTTGTAGACCAAGCGAATGGTTAGGGATTTACTTTGAGAAATCCAGTTATGTTCGCTTGAGGCAAAGCCAGTTGAGACTTATGCTTGAAATGGAGTCATAGTTTTACTCTATATTAGCGATACCTAGCACTTGGTAGAATTTTGAGAAAAACCTTGCAAGGCACCAAGTCTGGAAGAAAGGTAGAGGGATGAGATTGAGCCCAAATAAATTTTTTCCACAGGGCAATGGTAACCCTACCTAGGATAAGGAGATCCCAAGTCTAATGTTCAAGCGAAAAACAAGTCGCTTGTATGATGTTTGATGGTTGAGGGTACCACAAAATTTGTATAATTATAGAAATTTATAAATGTCTACCCCATCCCTAGCTGTGTGGTACATTTATTGCAATGAATCAAGAGGTTGAGCTTTGCTCTTAACGATTCTATTTGCCTAGATGATGAAAGGCTTAGGCTGAGATGTTGCAATGCAAAACATCTTCCATGGACACACCTATATGAGTGTGGAAGTGGATGCCGCTTCCTATGGGAACTGGGCATTTCCAAAAGCGCTCATGAAAACCAAGTAGAGTGTAGGGCCTTTAATGCGCAAGCCTTTTAGAAAATCACAGCTTTTGAAAGGAAATATATGGTATATGGGAGGCTTATCTTTTATGGACATAATTCAAGTGATCTGTATAACACAATGTAGAGGTTCAAGTTGAATGACACCTTCACTTATGTATTTTGTTTCCTAATCTTACTTCTTTTCTTCCTGTCCGGTAGGTTTTTGAAACTAATGAGGAATTGTTAATTTTTATTTAAAAATTTTTAGAGTTTCAAAATCCTTTTTAATGTTAATATTGATGATGGTCCATCATGCTCTTTTGGTGTGCATGTACTACCACTTTTTCCTCCCACCTTTTTATTATGTCTTAATTGTTTTTTAATTGTTGCTTGGTAATGATGACCTCACCTCCTTGCCCTCATGGGGGACAAGTGTCCATGCACTTGGTATTACACATTCTTTCTCTCTCTCTCTCTCTTTAGTTGCCACTTCTCTACCCTCCCTATATCATATTATTTCTCTACTATATAAGCCTTGGGCAAGAGAAAAGCATATGACAATGTATAAATTTAGAAGAGTGAGAGGAGTGAAGTCAATGGAAATTTCCAACAACATTTTGAAGAGGGATTTGAGGTATTTTCTTGAACTTATAGAATTTCTTCTTGATATTCCTTTTTCCTTTAAGTAAGATCAAATTAGTTGGATTTTTAGAGATTTTCTGAGCATACAACTCGGAAACTCTGATTGTTTATGATCTAGCTATATCTTGGGGGTGTTTCCACCAGATACCTTATTGCATCGCGGTTTTGTACCGAGTAGGGGGTGATCAATACTAAGAAAAAAGCAAGCTCCTCTCGTACTTCCAAATCCTGATCTTTGTTGCCACCTTGTATAACCTTCGAATCCCAATTCCGACTCCTATGGGAGTTTAACTGGTACTAAGAGTGTTTTATTTTTCCAAATATAACCTTCGAATCCAGATTCCGACTCCTACGAGAGTCTGAGTAGTACTAGGAGCATTTTAGTACAATCCAAGCTTTATCACGATCTAGGGAGGTACTGCCGAATATTTCACAAGATGATTGTTAGTGCAAGGCTTATCAAGCGTGAGTTCCACTTATGAGGCGGCAGTCAGATTTATTGAGCATAAGTTCAATCCATCAGTCATTAGTTCAAGCTATTGACCGTGAGTTCAAGCCATCGGTCGTGAGTTCAAGCTATCAACTGTGAGTTCAAGCCATTAGTCATGAGTTCAAGCTATCGATCGTGAGTTCAAGCCAACGGTCGTGAGTTCAAGCGATCGAGCATGTGTTCAAGCTATTGAACAGCTAAAACTAGCTTGCCTAGTGGGCGACTCCGGGTAAACAGGCCGGATGACGACCGCTTTTTCTTATACGACCGCTTTACTAGTGATGCCCCAGCTGAATTTCCAAAAGCTATCTCCATCAAAATGGTAAAAGGATTCACCCTGGATCATAAAGGCTTGAGCAAATCCCTACTTGCCTTGTAGTGGAATGTTTGAAGCACAATTTTCATTAGTCCATATAAATAGAATCCAACACGGTCCCCAATATTCAAAGTAGTTAGTGTCGAGGACACATTTCATACTCCACATGGTTTTGAGCGATAGAGAACAGAGAATTGAAATAATGGAAATCTACTATAATAGGATACGTTTGGTTACTTGGATTCAGATTTTTTGAAGTTATTTTTCCTGAAAAAGGTTAACCAATTGGTTCACTTAGTATTAATATTTCTATTAGAATTGAGATTTATGTGGGATTCCTGAATGCTCATTTTAAGTCCAAATTTTGGAAATCTCAATTCCACCAAGATAGGTTGAATTGACATTTTGTAGAAACGACCCATTTTTTCACGAACCCGTCACTGCCTTATGGTAAGTTAGATTGAATAAATTTTTTCGGAGTCTATAGGCTTCTCCGACCCTAGATACTGAGGACCTTTCATTTGTGAATGAAAACGAAACCCTAGCGGCACTGAGAACCTCTGCCATCTGCTCTTGAAGAATGAAAACATATTAAAATTTTAGAAAGGGAGACTATATCGAATTTTAGAGAGAGAAAACATATTAAAATTTAGAGAGGGAAACTTTATCAAATTTTAGTGAGAGAAAGTACATAAGAATTTTTAGAGAGAGAAAATACGTGAAATTTTTTAGAGAGAACTATCTGAAATTTTAGAGAGAGAAACTATCTCAAATTTAAAGTTTTCAAGACAACATCTTAAAATTATAGAAAAAGAAAGTATCTCAAATATTAAGTTTTTGAGAGAGAGAGTATCTTAAAAATTTATAGAAGAAATTACATTAAATTTTAAAGAGGAGCTACTTAAAAATATTTAGTGAAAAATATCTTAAAACTTTTAGATAGAGAAACTATATCAAATTTTAAGTTTTGGATAGAGAGTTTATTAAAATTTTAGATATAGAAACCATATCAAATTTTAGATAATGAAACCACTCGAAAAAATTTTGAGTGAAAAACTATCTCAAAATTTTTAGAAAGAAATTATCTCAAATTTTAAATTTTAGATAGAGAAAGTACCTTAAAATTTTAGAGGGATCAACTATATCATATTTTAGAGAGATAAACTACCTGAAATTTTTTAAAGAGAGAAACTATCTCCAAAAAATTTTATCGAGAGAAATTATCATAATTTTTAAGTTTTAGATAGTGAAAGTATCTTAAAATTCTAGAGAGAAACTATATCAATTTTTTAGAAAGAAAAACTTATCTCAAAATTTTTAGAGAGAGAAAATTTTTCAAATTTTAAGTTTTTGAAAGAAAATGTATTAAAATTTTAGAGAAAAACATATCAAATTTTAGAGAGAGAAACTACCTCAAAATTTAGAAAGAGATAGAGACTATCCCAAAATTTGACTTTTAGAGAGAGAAAGAATAACATTGTTATAAAAAATGGACTGAAAATGATTATAAAGAATCAATGAATTTTGTACTGTATATCCAAACAAGAGATTTGAAGAATCCATGACAAGAATCCTTGATATTGAAAATCCATAGATTTTTTTGGATTTCAAATATCCAAAATTTCTAATTTCCTCCTATCCAAACGGGTCATAACAATTTTTGCTCTCTTTGCTAAAGGTAATTATATTGTAATGAATTGAAATTGGGTGTTTTGGTTCATGCATTGTTTTCTCTCTCTACAACTTTTTTTCTCTTTACTAGAGGGAAACTTGTCTCACATCATTTATTTCACTTTTCTTTTCTCGTTGGGTACATGTTTCTCTCTCTTACATTAGTGGAGATTTGTCTTAGAAGGGAAGTGTTTCTAGAGTCGATGGTCATCTGCAAATATTTGTGGAGAGGGAGAGAGAGATTCTCTAGTTACTTTTGTTGGTGTTATTCTAGAGAGAGAGGGATGTGCAGCTGACTTGGTGTTTATAAAGGAGGAAGATACATAGTTCAGGCAATCCAAATAATGAATTTGCATTTTTCCGGTTTATACCGAATGAAATCCAAACAACATATACCATATTTAAAGAAATTTCAATTCCAGGAAATACCAATTCCAAGATAACTTTCTACAAGATTGAAAAATATAAGGAACCAAATGAGGCCTTAAAGGATTGTCTATAAAGAGACCATTTATCTTTGAGACAAGTTTACATAGAGACGATGCTCTAAACAATCAAATTAGAGTCTACCTCAAAAATTTCACTAGAAAAGGTTGTTTTGATGCCCAAATAGTTTCAAATTGATCATCTCGACATCACGATGCATGGGCATGAGAAAAAAATGGATTTCAAATTTTGAAAATAGTGTATTTTGTAATATATTTTTGGACCATCAATTTAAGTTTTCATAGATCTGCTCAATCTACATTATTTTTTAAGCTTTAAACTTTATAAATAAAGATGAAAATATATTTTAAGGCTATAACAAAGATTTTCAATATTGAAACTACATTTCTCAGCACTATTTAGAAGCTCTAATTTAATTGTTTAGAGCCTAAGTTCTGTACAAACTACACGCTTTATCTTTTGCAGATAAATGTCACAATCATTCCCATTCATTATATGTCAAATTAGATGGATTAGGGTAAGTAACGAAGTTCGAAAAAAAAAAAAAAGAATTTTGTGTCTATTCAATGACATTCTAACTATCACCCAATTTAAAATTTAAATGACAAGAGTGATTGTGACCTTTATATACAAAAATAAATTATCTCTTTGTAGACCATCCCTAATCTTAAATCAACAAAGTTCACAATGCAATGGCTTATTACCTTTCCTAGCAACGACAACGGTATTGGAAAGAGTGGGACCCACCAAAGCACTCTGAAGAGAGAATTGAAAGCCCAAATATTACATGCTCCAATGTAAGCATATCAACCATTCATTCTCACTGATAAACTCCTTTTCGGAATAAACTCTAGAACTCGAAATTTTGGAGAGGGAACCTCCTCATGTGACTACCCTCAAATAAAAAAAACAAATAACAAGGAAGAAAACTAAAAGAAATCATCATACTTTTTTTTTTTTGGGTCGGTCAGTGTGAAGACATAGCATTGCAAATTGTCAAACGCTAACCAATTAAGCCTAGACTCTTTTCCTAAATACGGCATACAAAAATTGATGGAGATTGTCCCATTTTTAAACGCTTAGATCTAATAGTTTAGAAGCTCAACATCTTATTTAAAGCTGTCAGAATCTTGATCCGGATATTTTAAAGTGGATTACGCACTTTCATATGGAAAAATAATCCTCCCCCAATGGAGTATGCGTAGATTGTGAGGATTGGGTAATGAGTGCGTATAGCATGCACCCGTGGGAGTAAATTGTATGAAAACTCCCACAAAAAACATTGCCACTTGTGAGTTCTATATTTTATAAGAAAGTTTTGTGTCCACGTATCAATTCTCTTTAAAATAAAGATTTTGGATTTTGAGTTTTGAGATACCTGGATCTTTTCTTTAAAAAGGTTATGGTACAATATTAGGACGTCAATTTTTAGGCACATAAAGAGTGCGAGCTTGGTACAATATTAGGACGTCAATTTTTAGGCACATAAAGAGTGCGAGCTTGCACATAAAGAATGCAAGCCCTTTTTTTTTTTTTGTTAGTTAGTCGCTGGATTCTAGTTACTACAACCTTAAATTTGGGATCCAAAAAATACCCCCACGCTTGAGTTTTGCCCAAGGGAGCACACTGACAGTCTACTACCGTGGAAACATGAAATCTTTTCACATACGTAAGCATGAAATCTTATCTCCAATTTGGAGTGCACTACGAAAATATGGTGTTCCATCACTTGCATCTTTCACACATTAGTAGTAGGACAATTACTTTTTCTACGGGCACATCGCTTTTGGGGCAATTATTAAGTAGAAAATGATTTGATAGGGCTGCAACCCTATCAAAATAAGTGAAGCCTCACCTCATAATTCATCTAAAATTAGAATTGAAGCATTTGAAACTTTTACATCAATCATTTTGGTTTGAAAATTGTAGTTGTATAAAAAAAAAAAATTAATGTATTTCAAGTTCTAAAATTAATATATATTATAACAAATTATCTAGATTGTCTATTTCACATGAAAATAAGTGTTTGCAGATCCGTAAGATCTGTACCATTTTTTAAGTTGTGAATTTCATTGTTAGTATTGAAAGTTGATTTTAGAACCATCACGAAGATTTCCGTTGCCAAAAATGCTTTTAGGACGAGGATTTGAAGTGGGGCTTTATTTTGTTTTCATAAAGCCTAGACCTTATGGGACTGCAAAACTTAACTTTAAGCACTCAAAGTAAGACTCACCTCCAAACCTTGTTGAACGATATAATTTTGGTGTAAAAAACTTTAATAATGATCTGAAAATCTATTTCACGCATGATTATAAAGTTTAAAACTTCGTAAATGTTACAAATCAAGCAGATCTACAAATACTTGAAAATCTTGAAAAATTGATGGTCTAGATGATTTATTATAAGATGTGCCTTTTTAGGCCTTGAAATTCTCTACTTTTTCATATAAGTACATCTTGAGATGATCAATTGGAATGCTTTTCCAAATCAGAATATTCATTTTTTTTATGGACCCGGTTTCAATGCAGCCAAGCCCGCTTATGTAGAAATGCATATCTCTTAATAAATCTAATTTTGAGATGGATTATAAGACTTAATTTTTAAGGACATGTAATCTCTAATATAGATATCATAAATATAAAAAAAAATTAAAAACTATAAATAATAATTTATGTGAAAAAGCATTTTGCTCGTTAGTTTCCATTATTTTTAGATGGAACACATGCTTGCATCCATCTTTAAGATGGATGCTTTACACTTTCTAGACCACATATGTAGGAATGCGGTCTAGCCAGCGTGAAATAATTTCTTTTTTTTTTATTAGGGAAAAAGTTTGTAAAAGGATGCAACTTGGTAGTGTAGAATTACAAATGCACCTAAAAAATCCATAAAAAAAGGTCGTTTTAATGTTAAAAAACCCTTTAATTGATCACATCGAGATGTATGACCATGAAAAATAAAAAGATTTAAAGTATCAGAAATAGTGCATTTTACAATATATTATCTATACCGTCAATTTTCAAGATTTTCATATGTTTATAGATCTACTTGATTTTAACCATTTTTTAAATTTAAAATTTCATAATTAAATATAAAAATAGATTCGAGATGATCCTAAGAACATTTTACATCAAAATTATATACCATCATAAAATTTGAAAGTGCACATTACCTCTACACCTACGGATGCTTGCGTATGCCAAGTGCACCCTTTTATTAATATTCATGGCATACCATTCCTCTGCGCTATAAAATTAACGCCTTTATATAAACTTTCTCCTTGTATTATTAATGCAAAGTTAACTTTATTAAAAAAGACAAGTAAAAGAAAGGTTGAGCGGGATCAGTGGTGGCGGCGGATTGCATTATTACCAAATCAGGGATAGGTGGTGGCGGGGTATAAAATGTTGATTACGGCACTGAAGGATCGTTATGGCTTGAGCGGATAACTACAATCTTTTAGAGAGAGAGAGAGAGAGAGAGATAGAGAGAGAGATTTTCTTTGAATTCAAAAGTGTGCAACTTGAGATGCAACTTGCATAAGCAATTTGACCACTTAAAATGCAAAATTAAATTTTTTTTTCATTTTTTTTTTTTCATAGTTAAGTACAAATTACATTGAACAAAAAAAAAAGGAAAAAGTATAGAATGAGACGATATACTTTTGATACAAGGTGATCACAATAATATTGACCATTGGATGTGAAATTGGATATTAATATGCCTTTAACCTCAAAATGTGTTAGGTATTGTAACAAGTATTTTCATACCTAGGTTGCCAAATGTTGAGAAAGATTGCCCAAGGTCCTTTTCAAAATCAAGCACTCCTTATGGTGCTAGTTGAGTGCAAGGGTGGGGCATATCAGAGGTGGATGTTGTGATTCAGCTTCACAACTTAATCTCGTTGGGTCCAGCTCGAAATAGATCAAGAAGTGTTTGGGGTCCACCTCCTCTTTCTATGCTTAAGTTAAACTTTGATAGTAGTTCACACGGTAATCTTGGGCTGGCAGGTGTAAGAGGAGTGATTTGTGACTCCAATGATCTTATCTTTCTCACATATGTAGGTCCGATTGGTGAAGTCACGGCTAATTTTGCTGCAATGACAGCTCTTATACAAAGTTTAAAATTTTTTGGAGCTAATTTGGGGGAAGACCATGTATTATATAGGGAGATTTGCATAATGCACTTAAATGGTGCAAAACAGAGATTAGGGTTCCTTGGGAACTTAAATCTCATTGGCTTCAAATTCTCGACTTCTTGTTAGGGCATTATGCTTCTTTTCTACATGTTTTTAGGGAAACAAACTATTTAGCTGATTCCTTTGTCAAAGGGGGTGTGTCTTTACCCTCTCTATCTATCTCAAATGATGTAATCCCATTTGGGTAGCCTTTTCTATTAATAAAAAATTCGGATATTGGTAATAAAAAAAAATATCCATTGACCAAGTTCAACCTTCAAAACAATTTTTTTTGAATTTCGTGACGCATCCAAGCTATCAAATTTCATATATCAAATGGTTGTAAGGATTTGTAACCACTTTGTATCAAAGTAAATAGTCTCATTGCATAAAATCCCAAAAAAAATTACAAATTTATGCCCATCAACTTGTCATATGTTACTTTCAATAGAGACGAAATTATCGGATTACCTATAAGAGGTTGACAATTTCAACATTTGTCATATTTTTTTTATTTAATTTCAAAATACCCATAAATAACAAATAGTCTTGAGTTGGATAGTTCCGAAAGGGTATTGTTTAATATGTGATCTTATAGGTATTTTGATAATTCTCCTTCAATAAAAAAAATTTGGTAAGATAGTTTTTTGAAATTATAGTACAAAAGGATAAAAAGAGGGAGGTGAATTTTGACCATTTATGTTGACTCAATTTGTTTTCCTTTAGTTTTCGTTTCTTTTTCCTTAAATAGGAATGCCTGTGCAGAACAAAAAAAAGTAATTTCTACAAAAATAATAATAATTTCACAGCTCCATTTGAAATTAGTAATTCCTCAAAAAAATTCCTTAAATATAAATTATTTGTTAAATATAAAGACAATACTTCCCACCAAAATACGAAGAACAGTGCCCTATTCGAGTTAAAATAGGAAATCCTCTTGTGTAAGAATGCCCATTTCAACAATATAGCAACGAAATAGGTAAATAATATTAGAGAAAAGTTTATATAGAGCCGAGGCTCTAAGCAATCAAATTTGAGCCTACCTCAAAAATTTCACTAGAAAATAGTTTAAACAAACGGCACCTATTATTATGAAAATAGTTTAATTAAAAGTTATAAAATTAAATATGATAAATTTAATGGTAATAAGAGAGTGAATTTTAAATTTCTCAACATTCTTATTTTTCAATTCAATTTGCCTAATCCCTTTTTTTTATATATTTCTAAATGCACATCTAAAATCTCTTTACTTGCATATGTCCTTAGTTTGTTATATATCCCAATGATAAAGTTGCCAAACAAAATATTGTTGAAAACCCCTTCTATGTCGATCAAAATATTGATTGAAATAAATAATTTATCATGGAGAAGAGATATGAATTAGGATGAAAAGAAAATGGATTGTATACAATGAAACCATTTACTTTTGATACAAAGTAGTCACAATTTCTTACAACTATTTGATGTCAAATTTGATAGCTTGGATGTATCACAAAGTTCAATTTTTTTTTTTTGAAGTTTGAGTTTGGTCAATGGAATAATTGTAACCACTCAATTGCACATCCAATGGTCATGACTAATGTGATCAAATTGTATCAAAGGTAACTAGTCTCATTTTATACTTTCTCAAAAAGAAATTCATTAAGAAATTCTAAAAGGCCTTTTTCATGCTAATTATGTAACCAAAAATAGTATCCTAGAAATAGGAATCGCTATAAGAGTATTTTTCTTATCCAAAAAGATTTAAAAAAGAAAAGAAAATACAAGATAGAAAATAAAACACTCATCTCCATTTATACTATTTTTGTTCTCCAACAAAACCGACACGTCATACATTGGTGTTAAAGTGTGTTGCTGACCAAGACAAAGTCATGTGTACATAAACAAGGTCCTCATACAATCCAAAAGTGAAAGTTATTTATCAACGGCCCACGGGTCTTAAATGAAATGGTCAATTCATTTCATGGAAAACTAAACGTAGAAAAAATTAAACTTCCATCCTTTTAAAGTCGTAGATTGGGAAACGGACTGTAGAAACACACCCCCACCCCCCCACCCCCCTTACTCACCAGGTTTTCATTTTTACTTACACCATCGAGGTAATATTTTTTAAAAAAAATAGGTAAGGGACTATCTTCCGTATTGAATTATCCAAAAAAAAAAAAACAAAAAAAAAAAAACGGTAGTAAGAATACTTACAGTGCCCTGCCCAGCCCTGCCAGCTTGGACCACTAAAAGAGGCCCTGCCCTAATTATCCAGGCTAAAGAATTTTTTTTAAAAAAAAAATTGCAAAGAAAAATACTGGCCCGTTATGGCCATGGCACCTACGGCCAGATCTTGCAGCCCTAGCCCTAATGTTTTAGGGTGGAGCTAATCAGGCCTGAACCACCCTGCCCATTGCCATGATAGGAGAGAGAAAAAGAAACTTATGAGGAGAGGATAGTAAGGGTAGCAATAGGTTGGGTCAGGTTCAGGTTCAGCTGGACCCAAAAATAAACTATAGTACCTGGACCGGGATTCAGACCCAGACCCAAACCCAAACCCAATCAGGTCCAAAGTCCCCAAACCTAGACTTAAAAAGATATATTTAATTCAAAAAACAAAAAGAGAAACTACTTGGACCTGAACTTAGACCCAAACTCCCATCTAGATCCAACACCGACCCAAACACAAATCAGGTCTAATCTACTATACCCAGACCCAACATGTGACCGTACCCAAAACAGGGTCGGGTCTCGGGTCCCGGGTCCCTGTTCCCAAGTGCGACCAAATAGGAGGCGCCTGTAGCACCTGAGCAGTGAGAAAGAGAGAACGGGTTGTAACCGCTGAATTACGCATAGAAAAAGAGGATATCTCACGTGCGTAAAAAGGAACCGTGAACGCGTGACGCCCACCATGGCACGGTCCGTGCCTTGAACGAGTCGGCGGTACAACACTTACAAAACCGAGAGCCCTCCGCCTGTCTCTGTGTTTCTTCTTATTTTGTGTTTGGGTGTCTAAAAGCGCCAGGTGATCATGACTGGAAGAGAAATCTTGCACAAGATGAAGGTCCTCTCTCTCTCTCTCGCCTCTTTATTTGGTTACTTGCGCTATCTGGTTTTCCTTTATCCTTTCTCTCTTGAAATTCTGTGTTTTTTCTCACTCTAATAATTTGAACGTTTTAGTCTTTCTTATGTCCCTCTGTTCGGTATTGTTGTAAATCTTTGGTAAATTTCAATTTCATAGTAACAGAGAAAATGGGTGACCGGAATCATGAGAATTGGATCACTTCCTCTTCTTTTATGTACTGCGTTTGATTATATTGTGTTGGCGTCTCTCATGAAATTCAATTATGTATGTCCCGGAATTGTCATTAGATAGAGTTGCTTCCCACAAATTCTCTGTGGAATGAGTTGGTTTTGTGCCTGCTCATGGTGTATTTTCTTCTGAAAATAAAGGGAATGATCTGATCATTTCTCCGCAACATAAAGGTAGTGATCTGATCAGTTGTGATCATAAGCTGAACTCGCCGTTCGTGGCATTTGTGTATCTCTAATGGACTTTCAGCGCATCTGCTTAGATAAACCCTTGTTTGGTATTGGGGAACAAACCCCATGCTCGTAGTACACTGCTACTTCTTACCTGTCAGGGCTTAGAAGTGATTACCATAACCTGACAAATGTGTTCCGTTGGTTTTTAAATTGACAGTTAGTGAGTACCGATGGACATTGATGCTAGAAATAGATATTAATGTCTAGTGATGATTAGCAAAAATAAACATGAATTGGTGTTCATAGAAGAGTTACATTTTTATTGGAGCGTCCCTTTCTAACTCTTGGCATGTGATTTAAGTTTATTACAAATTTTGGCGCCTTCGGATGCAGGAGTCTGCTGTGGTTTTTTATGGATTTAGAACGTGAAACATATTTTAAACTACCAGAAATGCATTTGGCCTTAGGTCTCTCCATTTGCAGCACTAAAAAATAGTGCAGATATAATGGTTTGAAGGAATAAAATGGGCGGCGCAATTAGAGTTCCAAAATACCCTGCTTTTGAAGTTCATAGTTTTTTCAGATTCATGATCGTTATTGTTGAGATCATTGACAAGAAAAGACTCTCACCATGTTGCATGTGAACATTCAAGAATGTGGTTTATAGTTGTTCCACTCTCACCATGTCGCATGTGAACATCCAAAATATAGTCGACCTGTAAAACTTTGGATCCGAAATCCATCATAGGGATGAACAGGTGTCTAGACACATTCATGGCGAGATTACTGGCTCTTACATGCCCAAGAATGGAGAAAGCTGTGAAGTTAAACTTTAAAACACGTGGTGGACTGGTGAATTTTCCTGCCTAATTAGTCAATAAGGGAACTTGATTAGTAAATTTGAGTAGTAACTAATTAGTAAAATAGATGAGTAGTGGTAAATTGGAAGAGTAGTATAGCTAACTCACATGCTGAGGGAGGCTTTTACATTTGGGACCATGATTGTATTGGCATGTACACTCTGTTGCTTCGAATAATCTGAGTTTCATTCCCGAAAAGAGTGATTAGTTGTTTCCTTGACTTGCGCTTCCCATGATACATATTCATTTTGACAGATGCCCCATCTTCCATTTGTTTTCTCTTGGCTTGTTCTTAGATTAGTTCTCCATCCCTGTGCTATTTTTTCTTTTCGGCACATGATTGCTTGGCGTAAGATTTGTTTTACTTGCTTTCTTCGGAGAAATTTCAGAGATCTATATGCGTATAGTGCTTTCATGAACTAAGCTTCATTTTTCTCTTGAATGGTCACAACCCCAATGGGTCTGAAAACCTCTCGATAACATGTTTGCAAACTTCGCATCTTTGGGGAATGGTGGTCAATGAAACATTGCAATTAATACCGAACTATTGGGCCATATGGTGGACACATATCCATTAGGACTTTCATGGCTACCATCTCTTCTTAGACCATACATAGAGAGAATTCCTTATGGGAAATAATACCTAATGGTCCTATGCATGCTATGTTATAATCATCTGGAATCTGCTGTGTGTTTTCAAGAGGGATGGTGATGACGAGTCCTAGTTTCTTTTCCAGACTGTCACCATGGACTGCAGTTCATCTCCTCTGCCCATCTTGAGAATTGATAGAGGGTGCCCCAATGAATGTGTGCTCCAAATGAGTGGTATATATTATTCACATGTACTTTTTCATTCCTGATTAGAAACTAATTTATTTGGGCTGGGTCCACGGGAGGGGAATTCAGGCAGGTCCACAGGAAGGGAATTCAGGCAGGTTTCTTTTTAAGGGACGAAGCCAATATTCGGGAGTGCAGGTAGTTAACTTAGTTTCTTTGATAAAAAAACAATGACATTTTCCTTTTCTGATTATTCCTGGGATGACATGCAAAACTAGTGAAGCTCTAAACTTGATTGCTGGTCGATCACCTACTAGCTACTTGGATTCTTCTTGAGCAGACAACATGACTGCTAGTATTCGATCACTTATGTGATAGATAGTTGGTCCATGGACTTCGGCATTTCTGCTACTCATACAATGGGTAGTTACTGAGGGTAATTGATCTCCCTCTGGTTGGTAAATGGCTCTGCCGGTTGGAAAACCATTAAAGATGAAAGCCTGGAAACTATTGAGACTAAATAAAGAGTGATCAAGATCTGCTGGAAATTCAACAGAAGATATAATGATTTATTATCATCTCAAAGAGGAGTGATGATCAACCTGTTTCACCAACTGTAAATAACAGGGAAATAACTACAGAACTGGTGTGACGGTACCTTTGTCTTCCTATTCTGTCATGAAAAACATTTGAGATTACCACTGCAGAAGTATGCTATTTCCCATTGGACTATGTAAATCGTAGTGTGGACTATGTAAACTGTAGTCCATTGGGATATTAACAAGCTCAATGAAATGGGCATTGATAGAGAGATTGTGTATGCCATGACTGGATCCATCATGTCACCCTTCATCTTCCATTGCATGGTGATAGCACGGATGAGCTGAAGTTTTATAATTTCATTATTCAAATGAATCATATTATATGTTTCCATTACAAAATTTAGAAGTTCTCATTTTTTTTGGGAATGTTTCCTTTTAGATTTTAATTTGATTGAACTATCATACCTGATCATGACATTACTGAATATGGGGTTTTGTGATCTTTTTAGGCAGCAGCAGGTTTCTGCCCATCAACATCAGACACAGGAAAGGGGAAGAGCAAGCTGTGTAGGCATGTCACTCATGGATTTCACTTGGTTAAGGGCAAGGCTAGGCATGCCATGGAGGATTATGTGGTGGCCCAATTCCGTAAAGTAAAGGATACTGAGTTGGGCTTATTTGCAATTTTCGATGGCCATTTGGGTCATGATGTGCCAAATTACTTGCAGTCCAACTTGTTTGATAACATTCTGAAGCAGGTACAATGTTTTGACTTATTTCCATTATTTATTTGTTTATATTCTTTAGAAATGACATGCAAAGACAGAATATAAGTGAAGCCCCTATATATGAGTCAGTGACTCCAAATAAATGAGAACACAAAATGATATGCTCATGAGCTCAGAGGAAAACCTTTTCACTTCAGTCTCATGCTTCACCTAAAATTGGACTTGATTAGTAGCTTCCTTTAATGTTCATCTATCTTAGTAGCTTTGACTTACATGCCGATTAACTGTTTTTTGCAAATTGTTTCTCATTTGCCCCATTGGTATTTTTTTGAGCCATTTTTAGGTAAATGAAATGCTTTTTCTCAAATTCAATTGCTAGATTTTCTTTCAGAGTAAATGTATGTTATAATGAATCAAGGTTTTTATCATGATAATAATGAGATATTTTAAGATGGGTGTGGTCTACGTTCCACACCATGTGGACGCTCGAAGGGTGCTCAAGCAACTTTCAACAGCTCAGATTGAAGAGGGCTAAAATTCATCGTCGTTTTTATTTTTATTTTTATTTTTAGTTTACAAATGGGGTGTCGATACCCTTTATAGGAAGAACTAATAAAAAATGAAGAATATTTCAGATTAGTAAAAGGGAAATTTATCAAATGACACATGAGAGATGAACATTAATTACCTTACCCGTATCTTTTGATTCAATTTTTTCAATACCAAAAACACAAGATCATGATCTTGTGTTGAAATAGTTGCAATTGGGTAGAAATTTAAATAGTTCATCTCTCATGGTATCACGATAAGATAAAGATGATTTCAATTTATCTGAGATAATTGTCACTGAAGTTTTAGGACATCCTAAACTTTTCTTGACAAGGAAAGCCATTCATATGAAATCCACGTTTGCAGGTTCTGGGCATATATGACAAGATGTGAGAAGTTGTAAAAATGCTAAAAACAAATACAGGCAATTACTGTTTGGGTGACTCTTTATCCATAATGTTTGGATAGGCCAATTAACTCGTGGTCTCAAGGATTTAATTCTCCATTTGGAAAAAGCCGAAACCAAAGAAAAGAAAAAGTAAAAGTTTGACGCAAAATTAGACACCCAACGAGAACAAGAAAAATTTCTGCTATGATTATGTCATCAAAACGTGTGAATTTCTAGAAAGGTTCTCAGGACATGAATGTAACTTGCACATCTTTTGCAAGCAGCAAGACTTTTGGACACACACAGAGAATGCAATAAAGAAAGCGTACGAAATAACTGATGATAAGATATTGGAGAAAGTGGTCGATTTGGGAAGTGGAGGTTCAACTGCTGTCACTGCCATACTAATGAATTGTGAGAAGCTAGTCATAGCGAATGTCGGTGATTCACGGGCAGTTGTTAGCAGAAATGGTGTGGCTAAACAGCTATCTGTTGACCATGAACCAAACAAAGAGCGTGAGGCCATTGAGAAGAAAGGTGGCTTTGTATCAAACCTCCCAGGTACTGCAAGCTTCTTATTCTGGGATCGCCTCTTCTGGTTATACAATTTGGTCATGATCTTTTGAATTGTATTTTGCCTTGTGGTTAGGAAGTTTTGAATTAAAGATGCCCAAAACATTTTCAAAACATTTTCCTTGACTCTTCCTTATGTCATCTTTCTTTAGTTTATAATTACAAAGCTCTTATTGAGTTAATGGTCTTCATATTGCTTGGGACAGGTGATGTTCCTCGTGTTGATGGGCAGTTGGCGGTAGCCAGGGCATTTGGGGACAGAAGCTTGAAAGCTCATGTCAGTTCTGAACCACATGTTGTGGTGGAGATCATTGAGCCTGATACGGAGTTTCTCATCTTGGCAAGTGATGGTCTATGGAAGGTTGGTTGGAAAGAAAACTCTCTCTCTCTCTCACATATATATATATATATATATATATATGGGCAATGATTTCATACAACGGTTGTATAGTACTATGATGCAACAACCTTCAAAAATCATGTTACGGATATTTTTTTTATCCTAATTTTGAAACATATACTCTTTTCATTCTAACGAACAATCACAAAAAAGAAAAATTCGAAAATGCAACCTAGAAAGTGTTTATTTAGCCCAATTAACATAGGCCGCCCATTTTGGTGAGATGTTTAGATTGAGGCCATAGAATGATCTTTTTTTAAAAAAAAAATTTTTTGGATAGCTTTATTTTCATTAGATTAACAATATTAAAAAAGAAAAAAATGATTTTGAATTCATAAAGGCCTAGATTTTGAAATTCATCAAATTGACGGTCTAGATTCATTGTTGGAGGGGATTCATTTCGACCATATATAGGGTGCAAATTAGTTTTTTTTTTTTAGATTGATTATTGGGGATGAAGAGAGTGAGTGAGTAAAATTTTGGGTCATACAAATACCTCAAATATAATTTTCTAGAAATGTGGTTGCGTTATACTATGATACAACCATTGCATGAAATCACTGCCCTATATATATCTATGGAAGGTTGGAGAAACTCTCTCTCTCTAACTCACAAACGTGTGTGTACGCACGCATGCACCCCTATGTGTGTTACCAAGATCAGGTAGCGTTCTACAAAAGCAAGTTAACTGTGCACTTGCACTTGCTCACTTTGGCAAAGCACCCCATAGGAGGATTCGTTAGATGACCAATGTTAGGAATCACCTGATGACTAATTTCAACATGAAAAAAAAAAAAGACTTTTTGAGTTACACCTAGATATGTACCCCTCCAAAAAACACAGTTCCCGTTCAATCCAAGGGCATCAACCTTTTTAGACTTTCCTAGACAGTTCCGGAGTTAGATCATAGTACCCAATTTTGTTTATAATTTGGTTGCTAGTTGAGCCAATTGCATCCCCAAAGTTGGGAGTCGTGATCCATGAAAGTGATCCAACTATGGTGTTTTCAGAGGCATTATCTATTTCGTTCCATGGATCATATTTCTCTACTTCTGTAGTACACGTCTCAGGCACCATGTAAACAAGGAGGTGATGATTCTTTGGGCTATCCTGTTATCTCTCTCTCATGTCCACGGCTTGTGTTTTTTGCTATATTAAGGTTATGACAAACCAGGAAGCAGTAGATTCAATTCGATCTGTGAAGGATGCGCAGGCTGCAGCTAAGCATCTCACAGAGGCAGCTTTGAACAGAAAAAGCAAAGACGATATCTCATGTGTCGTCGTGCGTTTCCTCTGACCTTTTGCTCTGCATTGTGTGTATATTTCTGTTCCAGTTTCAAGAAAGGCTACTCTTGCAAGTGTGTTGCGGCCTGGTTGTTTCACCTCATGGGGGTGTTGATGTAATCATAGTACAAAAATTCAAACAAAAGATTGTATTTATTGAATGTAGTCTGTCATCGCCATAGAATCTCTCGTACGGCAATGTTGTTTTACTTTTAATGAAAATGTGATTTTATTTATGATGAACTGTGGCCATGCTTAGAGGGGAGGGGATATCAAATCTTAGCCACGGCTTCTCTTAACAAGCTTTCTTTCGCTCTAGACGGTCTCCCTAGGCGCGGTGGCATCTTTCACAGGCCACTTTGGAGCACCGTGGCTTTTCCTATTTTCTATCTCTGAACTATTTTCCTAAGAGGCTCCAACTCTTCTTCTCACAGAATACTTCTCATCAATCCCTTCCCACTCGCATCACCTTTTTATTGAAACCTATGGAAAGATAACTCTAACATAGAGATGAACCCTAGAGGACTTTTGACCCATCAAAACAGCAGAACCTCTAACCTAATCTGATGGGATTCCATGTTCTTCACCATATTTTCAAATTCAAGGAATTTCTTATCTAACTTGATAACAGCTTAATCTAATCCTTGAACTTATCATACTGAATCTAGTAATGTCACATTTAAACATCATCCTTTATTACAAAGTTGATCTAGCATTTGTGGTTTACTTTTTGCTATTTTCTCTCGATTCGGTACTTTAGTGAAGCTATTAACCATTTGTTTGTTTGTTGGTATATATATCAACTTCTTCGGTGAACAAATTCTCACGAACATTGTGATAGTGCACTTCAATCTGCGTCGTACGTGCACGAAAGTTTGATTTCATGGCAAAATTATTGAACAGATGTTGTCGATGTGATTTCGGACATTCTAATCCATCGATTCTCCTAAAGCATTTGGGTCAACCATATACTTTGCCCTGGGGTTTCATTGCAGCTCTATATTCAGTTTCTGTTGATGATCTTACAATTGGTTGCTTCTTGCTTGCCCATGATACACGTCCAAATCCCATACTGAAACTATTACCAATGATTGCTTAGTTGACTTACTTGAGTCCACATCATATTAACCTAGTAGCTTGGTAGGAATTTGGTGCCCATAAAACAGATCTATATCAATGGGTGTCTTTAAATACCTCAATATTCACTACTGCATCTATGTGAGTTGCCTCGGCTCTTGCACGAATTGACTCACGATCACAACTGAATATGGAAAGTTTGGTAAGATCATGGTGATTTCGGTTGGAATTGTAGTGAGCTTATAGATTGTTTTTTATCACTGATTTTATGAGTCTTTAACAACAGATCCAGGGGTTTTACCATGGACTAACTCTAGATATTTATAGGCAACCTGTTGATTTCCATTACATTGTGCTTTGGTAAGGGAAATACATATAATCAGTACAATAAGGGAAATACATGTAATTAGTACAACAAGCAGTAAAGATTTAAAAAAAAGAAGAGGAACACTAAAAATATTCCTGCAAGCTTGTGCCTCTCTGCCTCAATTTTCACCTATGGTTGTCTTTTTATTTTTTTCTTCTGTTCTTTTTTTTTTTTGGTTGTTGGGCTTGGGGAGAGCAGTGTAAAGTTTGATCACAATTAGGGATTTGATCCCCTTTGGCCTTAAAACTTTGTCAAACCCTGCTCCTTGTCACTTTGAACACTAAATTTTACCCCTTAGGTTAGAATACCAAATCCAAATCCAACTTTCCCAGGACTGAGTCCAATTGAGAAATGAGGAGGGTTGAGATAGGTTGGCAGCCAGTGAAAAGTTTTTGCCACATCCCTATCATTAATCCTGATAAAGCAAAATGGTGAAACATAATTTATATAGCCAACCCAAAATAGTCGGGATAAAGCTCAAATGATGGTGATGATGGGCAATGATGAAAATCAAATGTGTAACGCTTTTTTTCGATACAATTCAAGGGCTTGTGTCTGTCAGCATGCACACTTTAGGCTGTCACTCTCTCTTTAACACAATTGTATAACAAAGGGTCTAACCAAACAAGAGTCTAACCCCCTTCAAATGGCCAAGGCATGGAGTATTTATAGACTTGGGGTGGTATTGGGGATTTTTTGCTATTTTTTAATTTCAGGGGAAGTTCTTTGGGCCGAAATTGTTCTATAATTTGATGAGGAGTGAATCATGAACGATTAGACGAAAATCTTATCCATTAAGTACTCATAGGCATGGAGCTATGAATCGATCATTGACCAATGATCACTCTGCAGCAACCTTGATTTTTCTCTTGATTTTATTTCTAAACTAGTTCTAATCCGTCAAGTGTTGTTTGGTGTAAGAGAACCCAACATGACATCAAACCAGCCTGGTCAACTATGGAGTATGGGACTGGATTACACTGCGGTCATCCTATCCCTTCAACATGGGTTTTAAAGCCACAGATGGACCTTGGGACCCCCCCATTACTAAAACAAACAGTTAAAAGGTAGGGAATGCAATGGTATCCGGGCAATGGAAAACTGCCTATTGTAGATGCACAAGGTTGATTGATCAGACTGACACAAGGTATCACATATACAGGAACTATGGAAACCTGCAGGAGACCATCAAAATGGTCTCAAATCAAGGTCAAGATTGAGGATCCACATAATATGTGAAATAGGATCTTGCTGTAAAAAATCATGAGTTTAGGAGACCATTGTGACACTAAAGTATCACAAGGATGGTCAATAAGGGAGGTTAGTTAAACGCCCACTAGATCGACTCAGAAAGTTGTCAAAATACAAATCCAAGAGGTGCTCAAAATACCCTTAGAAAATCATGACATTCCAACACCATATGCTGGAGATTTGGGACTAAAGTTAGATGTACTGATGGGCACTATTTGGACCAAAAAAGCGGGTCAGTTCACAAAACGATCTGTAGTGTCCGATGAAACCAAAACTTGGTAGAATAAATGGTTAGCCCTTAAACCCATGCAGGTCTAAATTTTAGCTCAATCTGATAGCATTTTTGAAGAGTTCCTTGAAAGTACAATGTGGGTGGCTTCTTGGACACTGTCAAGGCCCACAAACATAAAGTAGCAATCCTATTGAAAGGACCAAATAGGCACCTCCCAAGATGACCTTTCGCAACCTTTTGGGCCATATCTCTCAAACTCCAAGGTGAAACGAGTTGAAATTTCGAGAATTGTTCCTCACTCAGTGCTCTTTCCATCTGTATACATGTTAATGGCATTATTTTCTTGGACTAGTACCAAATTGATAATCAAAGTAGGGGATCAAATGGGTCATAGCTGGTTGCAGGCCGCATGACCTCCACCCACCTTTCAATCAATTTCATTTCCTTATATTTGGAAATGAAAGTTTGTTAATAAGCTCCTCACTCAATTCCTAAAACATCAATGAATTTATTGTGTGTGGTTATTTACAAGATTGAAATGTGGCCCAAAATGAATACTGTGACAAAATGGCCTCTGGTCAATTAACTCAATAATCCATTAATATGAGGAGATTTTGCATGGAACTTGAGGCAAACCTCCTCATATTAACTCAATATGGTTATTTCATTTTGAAATGTGGCCCAAAATGAATGCTGTGACAGAATGGCCTCTGGTCAATTAATTCAATAATCCATTAATATGAGGAGATTTTGCTTTTCGAGTTTCGAAAGGCAAACCATATATATGTCCCCAAAATAACCATAAGTAACTTGTCCATTGAAAAAAAATGGGGCAAAATGTTTGCTTTTTAGATGATCTAAACTTTTGGGTTTCTACCAATCAGTTGAAGATGGGCCTAGAAGTCTCTGCATGTGACTTGAATGTGGTGTGCACGGGGTAATACGGTGGCCGCACACACCCTAGAACTGGGCTGTTGTGGCGTACAACTGGTCACACTCAGCCTGAAACATGGTGTGCATGACCCAAAGAACGTCGTGAAGTCCACAACAAGGGTGCGCATGGCTAATCCCAGATCATAAGTAATCAAGATTAGGCTCGCCCATGGTCCGGTCAAGCACAATCCTGCTCAAGGTCAGGTCACGTGTGGTGTTGACTTTGCTGAAAGTTGGACATGGTGAACTAGTATGGTCCCTCATTCTTTTTTTTTTTTTAGCGGCATAAAAAAACCTCTAAAGATTTCACCGCACCCCCTCATCTCTTATCTCTCTCTGACTTTTGACAATAAAAATTAGCTCTAACAAATGTTTTTATACCATTTCAACCCAAAAACTTTTTTAACCATCTTTTCTGGTTTCCACCCATTAAAAACATTTTTGGATTGAAATGATAGAAAAAGATTTATTGAGGCTAATTTTTTAAGGTCAAAAGTCAATAAAAGAGGGAGATAAGAGATGAAGGGATACAGTGAAATCTTTAGAGGTTTCCTTATACCGCTTGAAAGAAAACTTGAAAGAGAGTCTACCTTGAAATAATATGAAGAATTAGAGTTCTATACGAAATTTTCCCAAAATTCAATTCACTTTCCCTTTATTTTCTTCAAATCTCTACACATGCTTCTTTGTAAAGTCAATTTGTCTTTTATTTTAAAAAATCCCTTTTTCAAATCACTCAATTAAATGGCATCTTGGATGCCATAACAAAAGTACGAAAGGGGCTGAGTTGTGGTGGTAGGGGCCCGTCTTCCCCACTGAATTACCAAACAAAAGGAGAAGTAAGTAATGCACAATGTGGGACGCGCCACCCATTAGAGCTTTAGTGGGCCCCACATACTTCCCCACAGTTCTAAATTGGTGGGGCCCATAGAGAATAATGGGCTCCCATGTGTCTTAGTTATTTTAAAATTAACAATATGATTTTAGAAATCATTTAATATTTTATTTTTCTCTGAATAATTAAATATCTCAAAATTCAGTTTAAGCCTATTTATAAATTGTTTTGAGAAAATAAAATATCCAAATACTTCTAAAAACTTATTATAATAGTTAATTTATAATCAATTCTAAATTAATATGATGGGATTCGGATCCAATTTCATTAAGGAAAATGTGAAAATACTAAGGCACTTCATTTTCTATTAGAGACCATGAACTACACTCATTTCCTCAAACTAACCCAGTAGTTCCCATGATATGCAATTCATCAAAGGTGTTTATAATTGGGCTACTAAAGTCAGTCAATAAGTGATGAGAATATAATCCAAGTCTATGAATTACAGGTTCACCCTAGGGACAAGCCTGGGTCTCATAGACATGTGCTCACACATCGCAATTTGGTGCATGGGGGTTATCTCTTGCACATGTATATGCAACACCCTCAATGGTGCTTTGCTATGAGTCTCGTGTGTACATGTCATGTGATGATCTATGATGAGGATTTGGCCCTTGTCCTTTTAAACATACCAATCATACACAACGGTCACACAGTCCCTTGGCAAACTACCCTGGGCATTTTCGACCTCATCAAGGGATAACCTTGCGAATCTTTCTGGATTATGCTATAGACCCAAGTATCTTAACTTTTTAGAACTCCATTAGCATAGCTCGTCAAACCTAGTTTGAGTCTCGACATCAATATTGCCAACTTTGGTACCTCTAGACCATACTCCCACTAGTGTTCATTTGTTCCACTATAATAAAATTGGTTATATGCTCTCATAAGGCGCCTTTTAGTTGCCATAAAAACCCAGCATTTGATGTGTGTGGCCGTGGTTAGATTGCGTGTGCGCTTGACCTAGCTGTGGCCCACTTCTGACCTCATTGCATAGGTCTTGACCCTGTATGGAATAGTCCTACATCGGAATCAAATGAGACATGGCGAAATTGCAGCCTGTCATTTTTACGAAAACTAGGCACAGTCAGTCAATCGGACCTGCATGCACGCATGTAGCATGCACGTCTCATCACCGAGTACTGATTAAAGTTTTTGAAAAATGGGCCCACTGTTGGCACCAAATTGTATAACCTGGGCATTTTGCCCCACCAGTTCTCAACCGTAGGAATCGTGGGAGAGAAGGGTTACCTCTTTTGAAGAAAGAAAAGAGAAATTGAGGAAGAAGAAAAATGAGAATACAAGGACTCAAAAGGTAAAGAAAACAGTCCTACCAAAAGTAGGTTAGGGTACTGGTACCCTAATACCACCTAGGAGGTGATATTTTTTAAGAAGCAAAGGGAAAAAATCGTAGCTAGCATACTGGTACCCTTAACACCACCTAAGAGGTGATATTTTCTAAAATACTTAACTAAAAGGGGTCTCAAATAAGAAGCAAAGTGAGAAAATCATAGGAATTCAATAAAAGGAGAGAATTAAGAAAAATAAAAGAAAAGTAAAAAATGAAAGAAAACACCCAGGGTGAAGATTGATGAATTAGATCTAAATAAATGTCTATCATCAATAGTGTGGTGGGAATATCTTTGAAATCGAAGTTGTTAGAGAGGATTCAGACTAATAGATATGAGAATTGACCGATCTAGGGCTATTGAATGCAATATCTAGGTTTTCTAGATCTTCCTCGGGTTATATCTGTGTTTGGATATTAATATAGGGATTAGGACTGACCAAGGATTGATGTAGGGCTTAGGGCTGACTCAAGGTTGATTTTGGACTTAAGGCTGATCTAGGGTTTCACCTAAGGCGATGATATCTACGGTTTTTGGTCCTAAGGCTAGGGTGTCTAGGGTTTTTCTCTTAAGGCTAAGCTATCTAGGATTTTTCTCTTCTTCTCAAAGATTCTGGGGACCTCTTAGAGTTCTCGGTGCTCTCTATATAGAGCCCCCAAATGTTTTCTTAGTGATCACTCAAAGTTCTCTGAATTTATGAGAGCTTCTAGATGCTCTAATGGTAGAGGGAATCCTATTTATAGAGTTTGGAGACTAAGCATCTTAGGAATTAAAAGATCTGGGATTAAGATTCTAAACCCGTATAGAATTATAATAAAAAAACTTGTAATGGAGTGATCTTGAATTGGGTTAAGTTGTTTTTCTCAGAGAAACATACGGTCGTGTTGAATATTGTTTAGTATTTTTTTCAATAACTCTCAAACTGTATATTGAAATTGAGTGATTCTTAAACTATCAGAGAGCTCTCTCAATTCCCCCCAAAGTCATGGGATAGTTGGGATGTAAACTAGTGAATATTCTGAGGGTGAATCCTATGGAAAGTTTTAGGATGTTAGTAATGGTTGTGCCGGCATTATGTGGGTGCACTAGAGGGTTCCTATGGGTGATTGGGAGTTCTACTTATGGCCTGAGATGAAGAAAGTACCTAAACCAAGTTTAGAATACTGAGCTAAATCTTAGCTATCCCCAACAACCTATGGGGTCATGTAGCTAAAAGGTTAAGGACAACTCAAGGTGGGTGGGTTCAAGTTAACCATAGGATTACATCCCAAAAATAAAATTACAAAACCTTGCTTGAGCAAAATGGTGACTCCTTCTCAGAATAGGATGACCCTTCAAGCAGAGAGCCAAACCTCGAACCCAAACCCCGACCCCAAACCCGTGTTTGTTAGCGTAAACCTCTCTCCTGACGAAAAAGAAGAATATATGCACTTCTTAAAAGAAAATGGGGACGTCGTTGCCTGGATGTATCAAGAGATGTGTGTCGACCCTGGAACCAAACCCATCAAACAGGCTCCAAATAGAATTTGACTTGAGCTTATACCTCAAATCGAGGTTGGTTTGGAATTGTTCTTTAGAATGCAGGGCGTCGCGGGCTCTGAAACACCTTAGTGACTCACTGTCGCCATTGGGCTTTAGGTGGAATTGAAATCTCTCTATCGCCTTACTATCCTCATGTATCTTTAAGAGAGGTTTTAGCATAATACCATATGCTTCAATGGTTCTCAAAAATAGATATCCAGCAAAAAGATGAGAAAACAATATCTGGAAATCATGAGAAACGTGAAGCTGAGAAACCATGATAAATATGTATGGGGAGAGCTTGCCTGGTTAATGGCGAATGCATGTTTCAAAGAGTTGTGAGAAAAAGGAGAGATGAGAGAGAAAAAAAAATGTATATTATGAGAAAACGATTAAAGAAATATAAGAGAGGTTGATATTATAAGAAGGAAAATTTACATATGGACCGGAAAGTATTTCCTGTACTACATAAAGATCCATATTTAGAGGTACGTGACGCTATTTTGCGGTACGTGACGCTCAAAGGTCCAAATCAACCGTGACGCTCAAAGGTCCAAATCAACCCACACACCCCCCCCCCCCCCCCCCTGTTTTTTCTTACTAGCTTGAACCATTGTGATGTTTCTAACATTGAGCCATTTTTATTTTTATTCTTATTTATTTTTCTTTCTTTTTTGTTTTTTTTTTCAAATGGAAGGCTATGGCATTGTGTCGGATAACTTAGAGGCCGGTCCAATATTGCAGAGGACATACTATCAAAATGCAGTCCGATGTTTAGGTCAGCAGACTAAGATTTTCTTAGTGGCATCGCCACAACTAAGCAGTCTGATGTTGTAGACATCAGACATTAGACCGCTTAAGTCAAGTGGTTATCCGATGTCTGCATCATCATACCTCCTGGCATGCCCCTAAGTGCCACAAACAAGGCTCTGATGCTCCATAAATCAGACCATTATGTCGATACAATGTTGTAGCATGCATTTAAGAAAAAATAAAAAAATAATAAAAGTGAAAAAACCAGTCTTAGAAACATGATATCGCGAGGCAAAGTTGGAAAACAAAAGTTAGCACGAGGGGTGCACTTGAGTATAAGTTACCTCAAAATATGGCACCAAATATATATTTCGGTCCATACGTAATTTCTCCTTATAAAAAAAATGGAGCTCATTAACGATGAGAAATATAAAAAGGGACAGTTGACTTGGTCAAGAGCAAATGTGTGTTGTAGAGAGCTTTTGAGAAAAAAGAGAGATAAAGAAAAAAGAGAAATAGATATGACAGACATTCAAGTGAAGTAATTTCATACGGCCACGTCCATATTTTCATCCCTCAATTGGAAAATTTCAACTGTCGTGTACTTTTGATGTAAGGAAATTTGAGCAAGCAATGAAATAATACGTCTAATACAAGCAATAATTTGGATAAACCTACAGTTTTTTCTTCACCCCAAGCTAGGTTCCAAAAGCTTAAGTTTTTCTTTTTATTTCTATTTTCAAAATCACATGGAATGACCCCCTCAAAGCCCGACCATCTCTTATATATTATAATTTAATATTCAAAGATATTTATATGTCCATACAATATATAAAATGATTAAAAATATCCAATCTTAAACATAAAATTTGTAATTGACAATTTTACCCCAATGAGCAGTAATCCCATAATCCCTAAAAATCTTAGAAACCTTAAAAACCAAAAATTAATAACAAAATATACATACTTTGAAATTAAATAAAATTAAAAATAAGAATAACTTTGTTCGGCATCATTATCCCTTGGTTGGAGAAGACTCGTCCTTGATTTTTTAAAGTGCTAAAATGAATTTAGCATCAAACCCACCTTCTTCGACCTGCTTCTTTGTTGACTCAAATATTATCATGTAAAGAAGAAATATATCTTGACACGTGTAGTAAGGATTTGATAAAAACTTATCAAATTTGGATATCCCTAAACTCGCATTGAAAATTGTGTAGGAAACTTAGAAGTCAATTTTTTGACCTTTATAGGCATTCCCGATATCTATTTAATTAAACTTTGAATCCAGGGCTACAATTTGTTGTTTATGAGTCAACCACACTTTTGTTGCGCTATTTGGATTCCCATACTATAAATCTCGTGAATGCTCCACTTCTTTGATATCCTTCAAATCTTCATATTTTTCTTTGTCAAGGCGCAAGTTACCACGAAATCTTGATCATCATAGTATATTGGATCTCCTATGAGGTCTTGTTCTTTATCTATGTATGTATGAAACATTGGTGGTGGATCCCAATGTACCCTGCTGATTTTCGATGCAAACCGTGTCAAATCAACAATTTCCTTCAAATCGAAAACCCTAGAGTGATGTTCTCCACATCTAGGTCTTTTATCACTTTCCTCTTTACTCAACTCTTCATACGGAGCACAAAGATGAAAATGGTGGTACTCATCACTGTCAAGCCCATGAATGATGCTCGCAAACTGTTGTTCCAGTTGTTGAACTTGTTGTTTAAGCTCATCAATTTCTTCATCTCTGGTATCACAATGTGGATCTGTAAAAAAAACCCTTCCATAATCACTTCTTTTTGGCACGCCAAAATTATAAACCCTAGACAGATAAGCAACAAAATTTCCCTGAAAATAGCAAGATCTAGGCTATTTGGCAAAAATTGGCCCAAAATTAGCAAACCCTTAGCTTGACTATAGTTTTCTGGCTTTGTTATTAAAAAGATAGGAGTTTTGATACCACTTTGATGTAGTGAAATTTGATAAAGCTACAAAATCGGTAGGAATATATGTCAAACACAAGCAATAACTAGAAAAAACTTAAGGTTTCCTCCTCATCCAAAGCTAGGGTTCCAAAAGCCTAAGCTTGGGAATGACCCACTCAATGCCCTACCACCTCTTATATATTATAATTTAATAATCAAAGATATTAAATATCTATACAATGACCCAAAAAGTCTTAGCTTATAAAATTTGCAATGATAACTTTACCCCCGTGAACAGTAACCCATGAATAGTACACATGAATACCTATGAAATAGTAACTAGTGAGAATCCCTAAAAAGCTTAAAACCTCTAAAAATAAAACTCAAAACTAAGATCAAACTATACATCATTTAAAATTGAATAAAAATTCAAACTAAGAATATTTTGTTCTGCATCAACTTCATAGAAATGTAAATGTGAAAGTAAAAATAATGAAATACAAGGTATTTAAATATATGAAGGTGAATTTTTAAGATGCATTTACGTCATTTGTAATCCATGTTTTTTATTTTCTTTCCTATCCGTTCAATAATTAATCTCAGAATCATGTGTTGCGCACAAACTTTGAAAGTGTTGAATATTTTAATGAGAGAAAACGTGTAAATTTTTGCATTCAAACTTTGAGGGTGCTGAATATTTTAATGAGAGAAACATGTAAATTTAGCATATTTGGCTAGTTCTAGATATTATTTTTGGAAAAAAGATGCATACTCCCCTCTCTATGAATTTAACTCTAGAAAAACCTTTTGGTCCATGGAAAGCCCATAAAACCCCCTCAAAGTTAAAAAAACATGATGTTAGCTCTTTCCTTGCATATTTTATTTTCTAAGTTACAATATTTGTCTTTTTTCTATTTTCTAATAGCCCGGTCATCCAAATCTTAGAATAGTATTATACGTCAATTTTGAAGTACTTATATCCCTGAGGCGAATATGGAGAGAGCCGGTAGTAACCTGGTCCTGTCGGTGTCCAAGATGCCGCCAGACCACGGGAACACTGTTGCAATAAGCCTAAAATTGGGCAACTTTTCAAGAAGTGTCAGAATGGCCTCAAATTCCATGAGAGCATTGTTTTTTATACCTTAAGGATACCCGGAAATTTTTATCGCGTTATGACGAGTTTTGATATGATCAAGACAAAATTTAGTTTTCAAATCCAGTTCTTATCATGCTGAAAATAGATCCTATAATTATAGCCCCATTTTTTGGATCTCAAAATAGTATCAGGCTACCGCCATTAGATCCAGAATATCGAAAATCCCTCAGGTACCAAATTTCGGCTAAATCAAATCCTCTGGGATCAGTTTGAGCCTAACTTACTATAAATGGGTGGGTTTTACACTATTGTGATGCAGTACCCGATCATTTTGATATATGGCACACGTCATTGCGTGACCCAAAATAAGAAAATTTATAGAGAGAAGATGGGCTCGAAACATGAAAATTCAGATTTTTGAAAAGAAGAACATCCAATCTTTGAGAGGTCAAACCTTAAGATCCCGATGTCAAATCGTCACAAGTACGGGTCCGTTGCGACCATGCTCCGAAGAGCTCCAGTTTGATATAATTTTATGAATGATTGGAGGCCGGATGACATGAATTTTGCGGTCGAAGATGACATATTTTTTCGGTCGCCAAAATCCTATTTTTCGACGACTTCTTAAAATTGGAGCATGCTCAAATGGAGACCAAAATGGACGAAATTTATTACAAAATGATCACGGTAGTATCCTATTCAATTTGTGATCAAAATGAAGACTTGAAACATCATAGATCATGCTTGATTGACGGTCGAAAATCCCAAAGTTTATGGACTTGGCCAGATTTTTTGTTTTTCCTTAAAAATCCATTTCAAGACCATCAAAGGATATCAAAACATCCACAATTGTTCAAGCATCGATTCTATGATGATTGATCATCCGAAATACCATCGTAAGCATCCTAAAAAGCACCCGAGGTCTAGCAATGACAGTAGATCCCTCATGGAGGGATGGTTTTGTCATTAGTTGAAAAGTGCTTAGGGGTATTTTGGTCATTTAGTCAATAGGATTAATATTCTAATTCACAAAATGTTTGTAAACCTAAGTTTGAAAGTATAATAAAACAATTTGGGTTTTTATCCCTTCAAGCATTTTCTTGTCCATAGCTTCTAACTTCATGAGAAAGGAGAGAGAATATTTTACCACTTTAGGTAATTGCCCTTAAACCCTCCACTTCCAACTTCAAAACCCTCCACTTCTAACTCCCAACTTCCAAACCTCCCACTTCTAACTCCCAACTTCCAAACATCCTACTCCCAATTTTCAACTTCCAAACCCCCCCAACTCCCAACTCCCTAGAACCTCAAACTCCCTAATACTTAGAACCTCAAACTTCCTACTCCCTAGCCTTCCCAACTTCCTATACGCTACACCATACTCCTCACCTTAAATCATCATACACCTTATCTCATACACTACCCTAACCCACCTAGGTCCTTTCATCTTAGACCTAGACCCCAACCTTAACCCCAAAGGTCAAGACACCTCTCTAAGGAGTGCTCAAAAGGAACCCTCAAAGGTGCACATACACGTAAGCTAGATTAGGTCCACTCTCTCTCTTCTTTTTCTTTCTTCTCTTTCTTCTTTTATTCTCTCTCTTCTTTCTCTCTCTTTGGGTTATTTTAAGGAGGCTCTTTGGGTTAGTGACTTTTCGATGGGCTAAGCCCACGACTTCGCTTCCCGAATCCTCTAGATATCAAGGTTTCGAGCATAGTACCTTCCTTTGTCTCCAGTAATACCTCTTAGGAGAGGTTACGCCGGAAGGCTGTGGAATTCTTGGGCCTCTTATTTCTCTCTCTCTTCTTTCTTTTCTTTTCTTTTTCTCTTTCTTCTCTCTTATTTTCCTTTCTTCTCCCTCTCTCTTTCCTCTTCTCTTCTCTTGCTCTCTCTTTCTCACACTCCACTTGTACCCAGGGTAGGTTCGAGCTTCCCCCTCTATTTCTCTCTTTCTCTCTCTTTGCTCACTCTCTTTCTCCTATTGTCATAGACCCACACCTAGGGTGGGCACATCTTTTTTCCCTCTCTCTCTCTCTCTCTCTCTCTCTCTCTCTCTCTACTCTCT
>NW_006500000.1:394586-411654 GCF_000471905.2 Amborella trichopoda
AGAGAGAGAGGAGGGGGATCTCCAATATCAATGCACATAATATCTGGTTAATTGAGAAGAACAAAAGTGTGTTATTTTTATTTGATTCCAAAATTAAATAAAATGCATCCTTGGAGAAATTAAACCAAAATGGTTTTATAGTATATTTGACTGTCTTATGATTCCAAGAACATAGAGTAACAAGGAGACAATCAACCTGCCCACAGTATAGGTAACATCGACAAAAAACCATTTGAATTAGCAATAACAAGGAGAAAAATCCACTTAAAATTCAATCCATCTATCCATCGATAAAAACCATTTGAATTTGCAATAACAAGAAGAAAAATCCACTCATAACTCAATCAACATACCCCCAATAGCAATAACAAAGATAGAAATGGAGATATTTATATTTCATAATTTTTCATACAAAATTACTATCAAGTCATTGTTAAATTTCTTGCATAAACGGCTCATTTTTTCTTGGTGAGTCAGTGGGGAGAGGACCCCTACCAGTCTAAGACGTAGCATTGCAAATCATCAAGTACTAACCAATTAAGTCGAAGCTCTTTTCCTAAAAATTTAGTCATTAGTACTAACTGCAAAGGCTTTCTAGCACATTTATTATATAAAAAGCCTTTCCAATTGCATAGTGCACTCCAAAAGATCTCTTTAGCCGCTCGTTAAGGGAATGGGAGGTCTCAACCAAAAGTATTGTGCTTAGAACATATGAATTAAAATTGGAACTTGAAGAAGAGTAGCCATTCTGAGTGTGTCGCTTTGAAAGGGAATACATCAGAAGTGCATTCCTCCACCCATTACTTCTCATGAATGGGAATTTCTAACCAGGAGTTCGAGGTAACAATCCAAAAGGGTGGCAAGTTTCAATGATCCTTCTTTTTTGCAACTTCTTAACCATATGATGAAAATGTGATAAGGGAGATAAGCACGCATCATACTAGAATATCAAAGACAAATATATATAAAGAGAGGTTTGTATGTATATATCAAAAATGATATCAATCATATATACCAGGTAGGATCGAGCGTCTGTTAAGGCATACTATCGCATGCACACGTAGATTCACTCATTACAACCAGATTTGCTAGACCATCGAGTATTCCGACATTTAAAAACTATATGACCCACATATTTTTTAGGAACAAATCCAAAGAAGAATAAATTTTAATGATGTCCATGCCGTCACCCAAATCTAAATCGTTATATACTATCAATTATAGTAAAACTTGCATTGGTTTAGCTACAACAGTTACAGGAAAATTGCAGCCTAATACAAGAAGGTCCAACCTCTAAGAGAAACTCAACTCGATTCAACTGCAGTAATAGTGGAAAGACAAGGGAATAAAGGGGATTCTAACAACTTAAATCAACAAAGCCAAAAAAATAAACAACTATTAATCATGGCATCAACATATTTACCCCATCCCAACTTATTCATCCACTTATAAATCAAAACAATTCATACAATCCAACATAAAAAGATCCTATCTCACAAGGAATAAAAAGTTCCAATTAATTTGTATGCAACAAAAAAATGGAGAGACATCAGACAAATAAGGAACATGATACCTCAAATTCATGAATGCACTCATGAATCACATCAATTCTATAAATCCCAACACAAAAAGATCCTATCCGATAAACAATTAAACTCCATTTGCCTCAGCAGCAACAAATCATTAAAAAAAAAAAAGAATCAAGAAAACAAAATAAAAACTCTAATTCATCCATCCCCCAATGAATAATCTCATCCAATTATAAATCAGAATATTCATACGATCCAACATAAAACGATCCTATCTCACAAGGAATAAACGGTTCAAATTAATTCATATGCAAATAAAAAATGGAGTGACATTAGGCAAATAAGGAACATGACACCTCAAATTCATGAATGCACTCATGAATCAAATCAATTCTATTAAGCCCTACACAAAAAGATCCTATCCGACGAACAAGTAAAAACTCAATTTGATTCAGTTGCAACAAATTATTAAATAAATCAAAAAAACAACAACACGTCATTAACCCCCAATAAATTATCACGTCATTAACCCCAATACAAGAACAACAAACTCAAGAATATAACAATGCCCAACTCGTTTTATCCAACTCCTATAATGATGAAAACAGATGGCCGACCATAAATCCCATTACAAGTATCCTAGATATGTAAAAACACCTCACATTAGTCCATATGCAAGAAAAGGGTACCAAAAAAGAGAGAATAACAAAGAAAAAGGAAAAGAAGAGAGAAACTTTAGGGGCGGGTTCAGGAGTGCATCAACAAGATAAATCATACCAGGGCAAGCTTTTGCTGCTCATTTGTCAGTTTAGGCACCTCTCTAAAAGTCGACTCTCTCCTAGGAAAAATAGAGGCAGACTTCTCCACAACGACAGAGGAGGAGGAAGGAGCTCATTCTCCTCCTCTCGATTGTGCATTATTATGACTACGCGCTCCATTAGAGGTGGGCGAAGGTCTTTTCATCCATCTTAATAGCTTTAAATCATAATAAATTATATGGTTAGTTGAATGAAAAAAGAAGTTTGATAGAGAGCATTAGAGCTAGGGTGGTAAGAACACAAAAGTTTATAGAGAGAAGGTTGAAAGAGAGAAGATTGAGGGAGAGCATTAGAGCTAGCGTGAGAAATGATCCCAAAAGTTTAAAGAGAGGATAGAGCGAGAAGACTGAGGGAAGAGAGAGAGAGACAAGTGGAATAAATTTTATTTTATTTTTTTGTTTTTTAAAAAGCGATGGGCAACCAGGATGCCCCAGTTTCTATTTTTAGACCCTATGCAAAATCACCACCATCCGAATGATTTTTAGACCCTGTGCAAAATCACCACCATCCGAATGAACGCGTTGTTAAAGTGGTTGCAGCCCAGTTTCAAGCCATCTCTACCCGTGCTGTTCTTTCTCTATAGCCAAAAGATTTCATACTTCTTTCTCTATAGCCAAAAGATTTCATACTTCTGTAGGAATATATGCCTATTTATTCCCTTGGGTAAACTAAAATAAATTTTAGGACAACAATTTTTAGAGATATGATCTCTTTAACACATAGACATCAACATCAATAAAAAATTAGAAATTGCACTCTCTATGAACTTGAAATAAATAATGAATAGAGACCGTCAAATTTTTGGAGGATGAGATATAAGTTTTATAAAACTTCAAAATTTCAAAAAAAAAAAATCTCCTTTTAAAAATAATCATGTAGTGATTCTTTCACAAAATTTCATATCGAGCAAATCTTCCCAAGTAGATCTTCTACCTGAGGTAGTAAATATACAATATGCTCCCCCGGATCCTAGTATACACATTTCTCTTGTGCTTATTTCTTAGCTATTGAAATCTAGTTATTCTTTTAAGTTTGGGCGATGTTTGTATAAGGTTGCATGTAAGATGCACCTCTAAAATTTTCCTAGAGATATCGTTTCAATGTTATAAACCTTATGATTACTCAATAGTCTAGTTTAATCTCAAGTTATAAAAATCAAAATCTCTAAAATAGTAGAAACCAAGCACATCAAACACTTGAAAATCTTGAGAATAGATGATCCCAATAATGTGTTATAAGATGTATTATTTTTTGGATTTAAAATTTTGTTTTCTCTTAATATCCATATATTTTGAAGTCGAGATGATCAATTGGAGAGTTCTCTAACACCAAAAACACTATATTCATGTTAACCATGCCAATAAATGGAAAAAAGGTTAATGTTTTAAATATTAAACTACAATTCTCTTCCCTTACCCTATCCGTTAAGACTCTCTTTCTCTCTCTACCCGCCCTCTCTCTCACTCTCTCTCTGTTCAATATTAATCTCTCTCTCTGCCTAATATCAATCTCTCTCTCTCTCGCATTGAAAAATGTGATCCAGCACAAAAGTGTGCCTGAACGGCTTACAGCTTTTGGAAATCCATAAGCCTCATGACTCGTCAGGCACACTCTTGTGCTAGACCGGCTTCTGGCTTTTGAAATTATAGAAGGCTCGCTGCCGGTCCGGCACACTTTTGTGACAAACCTAACTTTTTTGCTTCGGTTCGGCACAGGTCCAACACAAAAGTATGCCGGATAGGCCACGCGGCTTCTGAAATTCCATAAGCTAGAAGCCGGTCTAACACACTTTTGTGCCTAACCGCTTTTTTTTTTTTTTTCGATAGGTCACAAAAGTGTACCGGGCCGATCACGAAGCTTCTAGATTTTCAGAAGCCGGTCTAGCACAAAAAATGTATTTTTCAATGCCAAAGAGAGAGAGAGAGAGATTGATTTTAGGCATAAAGAGACTGATATTGGGCGAGTAGAGAGAGAAGTGAGATTTTTAATTGGTAGATTAAAAGAGGAGAATGGTAGTTTAGTTTTTAAAACATTAAAATTTTTTTTATGGGGTAAAAGCAAGAAAAACTAAGCTATAAATGTGATGCTTTGACGGGTGGAATACAAGCATTTTAGAGGGTAACTATAATTTTCTTAAAAAAAAAATCAATAATTCATAAATAAATAAAAACCTGCTATCCATCTCCAAATAAAAAATAATAAAATAATAAAAATTTGGAACAGGGTTCCCCGTACTTCAAACCCTATGAATTTGCACAAACAAAAAGACAAAATGCTATTTCTCAACAAACCCACCCTCTGGCACTACAACCGGCTGGAGGGCATGGCATTCTTTACACGCAGTAACAAACGGTCGGAAAATTTTCCGGCCAAGCCACGACCCTCCTGACTCCTGACTCCTCCCACTATCCTTCCCGCCAGTTCTCACACCCACCAAAATCTTCTGAATCTCGGACTTACCATAAGCATCCTCAGACTTCGCAGACGAGGTTCTTCCCGGCACCGGTGCCATAAACTGCCATGGCGCCGGAGGGTAGCTATGAAATCGTGCATGGCCAGATGCTCCTCCATTTCTTCCTCTAGTTTTTGCTAGTGATCTCTCGGAGTCTTGTGCAATCTTCATGCTGCTATGTCGTCGAGAATTGCTGATGACATTGCTATTGCTATTTATGCCGCTGCTACTGCTGTTGCTGCTGCTGTTGCTGAGAGACACCGCAGAGCTCCCTGAAGATGAGGTCTTACTGCTGCTGCTGCGACTGGTCGTGGGCAAGTAGTTTGATCCCGGAGGGTCGGCACCCACCGGAAAGACATGTGGCAAAAGCTGACCATTGCTGAAAAGGAAATCTGCCGGGAAATTTTGATTGTGGCCGATAGAATTCGAGGGGCTGAATTCGAAGTCAAGAGTGTTAGTCGGGGAGCAGTTTCCGGATTTCTCCCGATAACCGATCATCATGCAAGAAAACGACAGTGTCTCATCGCAATCCTCTCTGCAATTTGAATTGCGACCCTTCTCCATGGCCGAGAAACTGCCTGAAAAGCAAAAGGTAAAAACTACATAAAAGTCGGTCCGACACACAATTGTGCAGTTATACGAAATATTTGAATTTCTTTAAGGTCCGGATATCACGGACGAGGGGCTGTATATATAGGACTGCAGGAGGGCTGCTTTCGTATAGAAAAACCATTGGATAGGAGGAGGAGACCTAGAGAGAGAGATTTTTTTTTTAGAGAGAGAAAGAGAGATTTTTTAGAGAGAGAGAGAGATATATATTTAGTAGAGAGAGAGTGGTGAAGGTGTTAAACATTCGGTGAAGGCTGGAAGTGGGGAGGGATATTAACAATGCTATTGATGACACGTGTACACCTTTATAGGTGGAGAGATGTATGGGCGGGGCATCCTAGCCGCTGATTGTGACAGGAACCTGAGATGTTTTGGATCGATGTGGACGTAGAGTGACCGTTGGATGGGACCACTGCTTTTTGTGCGTGGGGATGGCGATGATGCCTTCCACCCGTGCCAACTCAGCTTCTAATCTTGTGCTCTGTAACAACGCAACGTTTTCACCTGCATATGCGAAAATGCCATTTGTGAGGCAATGGGCCGGGTGGCCCGTTGCTTAGAAGTACGGCCACGGGCCGTAAATTGTGATCCAAAGGTTCGTCTAGGGCTAGTGCCGGCCCTCCCCCTTTTTATTATATGTTTTCTTCGTTTATTTCTTGCTTGGCTCGGCCACAGATTGGGCCGGCGGCTTTATGGGAATAAGGGGGGCCCATTGCCACCCCTAAATGCCAATGGCGTATGTAAAAGCGGCCGGTGAAAAGATTATGCTCCTGCGGGAGCATATTATCTATTCACTCCCTTGTATAAAATTATTATATAATTAGAGACCCCCGCCCCCCATTCTGGGTATGTAACCTCTCCAATATTGCATCCGACCTGGAAAAAGAAAATTTTCAGAGGCAGTTTGTATGTAGCTGAAATTAAAATAACATAAGATATGAGGACCTTCTTTTTTATAATCAGATCTAACATTTAAGCATTTAGGAACTTCTATTTTATTTATTTATTTATAAATTAGCCATTGGAGTTTCTAAAGCGAATCTTTCGAATGGAAAAATATTCAAAAATATTCATAATAGGGAATACATGCACATTATGCTCCTGCAAGAGCATGCTCTACAGGCGCATTCCTCAAACTTGTGCAAGAAATCTTGCCACTTTTTCTTCTGTTTTTTATAATGAACGGTTTTGTTTCCAAATTTATGAGAAAGGATAACAATGTGGGGAACATCGAATCAACAAATATAGATCGAGCAACTTTCGAAGCATGGCTCTCATTTTGGTGAAATCGATAAATCTAACGTATTACTACTTGGAGAAAGAATCAACCTTTTACTAAAGTTGCAAAGGCAACTTCCTTAATAAGTGACGTTCTCTCTCTTTCTCTCTCTCTCCCTCGCTCTCTCTCTCTACCAAGGCCAACTTTTTTAAGCAAGGATTTAAAAGACGGATCGGTGACCTGAATTGGGCACCCCAAAATTCGATTCAGATTGATGAATCGGCAGTCCGAATGTCCATTTTATTGTATGGAAAAAACAGTGAACCGACAAAAAAACAGTGAACTGGCAAAAAACCAGTCCGAATTGGTGAATAGGGGGGTCCAGATCGCCGTTTTACCAATGATTTAAAAAATAGATTGGTCACTCTGATTAGGCATTGCAAAAACCGGTCCAGAACGGGGTAACCAATTCTTGAGTTAGACCAACAATTTTCCTATATATATGTAAAACCATAACGGGGTGACCAATTCTTGAGTCAGACCTAGCGATTCCATTTTGACCCGACGTTTTTTATATCACTGCTTAAGAGACATGTTCTCTCTCTCTTCCTGCAAAGCCAAATTCCTTAAGGGAGTGTTTGATACCTGGAGTCTTTTGTATTGGGAGGGACTTTCTCACAAATTATGGAAGACTACTCTTCCATCACTTTTGATAGAAGGTGTGGAAGGCGGCTTTTCTATTTTGTAGCTTCCACACAATAATATCAAATATGGAAGTGAGATATTTAATTCCTATTTCCAAAAACTCTCACTTATCAAATACGCCATCTCAACATGTGTGCATTCGAGAGGGTCACTTTCGCCCATTTGTTGGAAATGTCGTATAAGGTGTATGGCATTCTGTTGGATTGGCATAAAAATCAGATGCCCTTGCCCACCTCTCTTTCCCATGTTGCGGAAACAGCTCTATAGATAAGGAATCAGAGGATATTACCTTCTTAGTTTCAACACGGAACTTTTCATCAATCTCATCATACCCTTACAATTTGAAATGTAAAGGGCTTGTGTCAAAATTATCAATAAACGACCAAGGACATTAACTATTGAGGGGAACTTTGCCTACAGTTTGTCGAAGGCAATGATGTCTTCAAAAATAACTAAGACATGGTGTAAGGATTTTTTTAAAAAAAAATCCATAACTAAGACATGGTGTTAGGGTTTTAAAAAATTTCCACACTCATGGAAAGGGATGGGAAATCATTCAACCCAAACAACCAAGTTGGCTTAAAAGCCTTTAGGAGCCACATTAGATACACGCTCCATTTATGTCTTTGCTCATTACATAAACCCATTGTCACCCATGTTTGTTGCATGTAGGTCCCCTTCCCCACTTCATACATGTGATAACACAAATCAAAAATTTCACCATAATTTATTAGAGCATAAAATGCTGTTTATTGAGGTTTTGTTAAAGAAAGAGATTTGACTAGCTTTGGGAACCCCAACTCAACTTTGAGACTGGCATTGCCAACATATGGGTCCATGGGAATCAAGGGTACAAGTGGGGTCAATGATAATCCATTCATATCCTTCTATGGCAAACATTATGTGGGGTCAATGATGGTCCGTTCATTCTCTTTGTAAGGCAAACAGTGGTTAAGGCCAGTTCCAACAAGTAGAAATCTGTCGTACTTGATGAGAGGATTGCTGCCTTCAAAGATATCTGCTACAAGCTAACCTTGTGCCCTTCATTGCACATATGATCTTACTCTTGTAAAATGGTGTGATGGGGAGATAAATAATGATTTAGAGCGAATTTTATGGATGACAAGAATGTTGTTTTAGTATGCTATACTCAACATTCTTGACAAATTTATATATGGATAGGGAAAGCCTTAGGTCCAATTTTTGGGCTATATTGTTGGGTAAGTGTGGTCATTAAAGGCTTTATGAGTGCTTGTAATAAAATATTTTGATATAATGGAACATGAACTCAGTGGGAGTGCGGTTCCTTATGAATTATACTAAGCAAACGATGTTTGCTAATATCGGACGAGCTAGGCCAGTTGGTTGAGAAAAACCTATGTTACCTGAGCATAAAAACCTATTCAATAAGGGTTCTACTAGGTCATCCCTTGATGATATCGGCGTATGCCCGGATGAGTGAGTCAATGGACGATGTGACCCTTGTATGTGATGGTGGCCTTCAGAAACGAGGGCCAAAGCCTCACCTGCAAGCCATCACACGACATGCATATATGATAGTTGTTTCGGGAAAGCGAACCACATTTTAGGGTAATGTTTTATGCATGTACGAGAGATACCACTATACGTCATAGGAGTTGTGGCCGCATCAGGTCTAAATGGCCTTGGTATGTCCCTAAGAGAAAACCTGAAATCCAAACACTGGGATTTCGACCCCTTGGCTCTTTGGTGACCCACAAATGAGCCCCTACATAGACTGTGGCTGATGAAAAACATTGGGTCGGTTTGATAAAGCTAATGTAGACCTTAGTCCACAGTTGAAGGTGGAGTGCTCTAGTGTTTATTTATTTAATTCCTAGATCATTTTCATATCTAATGAATTTAATTATGTTTGTTTTTAATGATATATGATTATTATTTGAATTTTTCTAGATATCTGTATATTTTATTTATCAAATTTATATTTATAAAAACAATGATATTGATTTTAGATTGATTTAATTATTCATATTGGATTTTATGAATTTCTAAAAATCATATAATTTTTAATTAATTTATTTTTACATGGGAGGCCCAATAAGCATATAGGCGCACCCTAGGTGGGGCCTATGAGTGTCACCTAGGGTGGCCCGCCCCACTTTAAGGAGTTTTCCAATTTTGTTGGATCAGCTTTGGCTTGAAGAAAAAGGTTTGTGATGTTTTGGAAAGTCTTTGCCTTGAGGAAGCTTTGAATGGATTTTTTAGAAAGCATGAGAAGGCTTGTATATAATTTTGATAAGCACAATATTATGAATGGAATTATTTTATTTAATTTCTATTGATGAGAAAATGGTTTAGGTATGGGGGATAAATATTCTATCACCTTCCATAATGTTGATGGCCCATCTATGGAATAGATTGCTCAAACCTCTCACCCCACAAGTCACCCAAGATCAATGATTCATATTCAATTTCACAAGAAGATGCAAGCCAAAGAAAACCCTAAGAAATCCTAATATTGTTCAAGCACTATAAAAAATAGATTTATCACTATCCAAATCTCTACACCTTATCTATTACACCTAACTCTCACTTCTCCCTCTCATATCCCACAAAGGGACACGTCCACTTAGAATATCTCTTTCTCTCTCTTAAGAGAGTTTTTTTCTCTCTTTCTCTTAAAAAAGTTTCTCTCTATCTCTCAAGAGACCCAAAAGCGCACGTCCCACTTTCTCATCTTTGATATCTCTCTCGTGGTAGTTCTCTCGACTCTCTCATGATCTCTTATCTCTTATTGGGGTTTTAAGTAATAAGGTTGTGGTAGAAAAGAGAAACATCTCTTTTAAACTAGGTTAGTAAGGGGATTCACTTAAGGGTTTGAGATTTGTGATAAAGGAGTTCATAATTCCATTAGAGGGTTTGGCCTAAACTTGCTTTCCCGATTGAGATGGAAGGTTGATTGTTGATACCACGCCATTGGATGTTGGTGACATAGTGTGGGGTATAACAAGTCTGGTTGAGGTAATCTCCGACACTCTCTTTTTGTTTCTTATAATATTTCATTATATTGTCTTTATATTTTCAAGCATAAGGATTATAGATATATTCCTTGTTTATAGAAAATTGGTGTAGTGACATCAAGGTTTTTATGATATTAAATTTGCTAGTTTTATTTTCTTTGAAGCAAGAGTTATTGTAATAAGACTACTTGTAAGTGATATTTGCCAAAATAAAAGAAAAATATGTGAAAAGAAGAAAAAAAAAAAAAAAATCTCCCGACAAGATCATATTAGTCATTCTTTCATTGGTATCAAAGCTATTGAGACTTGATGTCATTAGTTGTCTCATCTCTTTATTGAATTTAGATCAAGCTTGAGAATGAGATAGTCAAAAAATACACCCCGATTAAAAAATTATTGAAATATTCAAATACCAAAAAAGACACTCTGTAAAAGGGGTATTATGTGTTATTTTGGAGCGGTGATATGAAAAAGATAATGAATTTTTTGTATTTTATAATATTATGTATTTTTTTAGTAATATTATGTATTTTTTAGAGTAGGATCTACCTGCAATGTTTCAATAAGAGATCCTAAGGGAATTCAGAGTTATGGACTCATAAATGAAGGGTGTCAGTTTTGACCCTGTAAAATCCAAGATCTGTTTATTAAGTTCCATGATTTTTCCCACGAACCATCTGATTTTATTTTTAGCTGATATTTGACTATAATTCATCAAATTTAGTCTACTTTAAAACAAAAATAGATTTATCAAAAAACTCCTCGTGGTTTGAAAGATATGTTCTATTTATTAAAGGGTATGCAAGTGCTGTTTTATACAACGAAAACTATTTTAATGACTTAGAAGTATGATTTTATTTTCATTATTAACAGAAAGTTTTTAGCCCACACTAAGTTTTTAGACTTCCATTATGAGTTTAGTTTCTAATAAAATTTATTTGAGAAAGAAATATCCATGAGAAGAGAGGAATAAAAATTTTAAATTCAAGAGAGGTCACTTTGAATTTTCTGCAATTTGGTGTGTTTTTTATTGAGACATGAATAGTTATATTTATCAAAGACTACTTAACAAATTGATATGAAGCTTGTGAAAATATATGTGTTACAATTCTGTGTCTACTTTCAAACAAAATTAGTTTAAAATGGAAACTCCATGACGGTAGAGAGAAAAGATAATTTTACTAGATAGTACTCATTCTGAAATTCTGTAGTATGATTTATTTTGTGCTATGAATGTCATTTATTCATTTCTCTAAGGAAAAATACTAGTTTGGATTCACACCACGATGTTAGGATTTGGTTTTGAGTCTAGTTTTCAACAAAAAATATTTTCAGAAGATAATCTTTAAGGATTGAGAGAAGCAATTTTTTTATTGAGATGCGCTCAACCTAATTTTCTACTGAAAAAATTGTATTGTGACGTAAATGTCACTAAAACGTAGATTCACTAAATGGTGTGATTTAAGGATGGAACTTAGCATTATTTTATATTTTTTAGTTTATTTCGATACTCAAAAGGATTAAAAGATAAATTCTTTATGAGTTGAGAGATATCATATTTTTTTTCATGGGATGCTCATAAATTCTTTATGAGTTGAGAGATATCATATTTTTTTTCATGGGATGCTCACGTTTTATTCTGCAGTATATTAAAAGATATGGCATGCTAAGACACATCTTTAGATTCCTAATTATGGAGACCTTTTTAGGGCTCATTTTAAAAAAAAATTATAGTGTGCCATGAGTATGGTTTATTATAGTAAAACTTCAGAGAGATTGTAATACAGAGTTGGCGAGATATGATACTCTAAATGAAGAGTATTCGATCTGATAATAGCAGAAAGAAGAAGAAACACAATACCTATAAAAGCATATTGGTTTCTTCGAAATGAATGGATACATAGAGAAACTTGGTGGTAGCAAAGAAACACTTAAGATCAGTGGGAGAATCAAATTTGTGATATTTGAAATGATGGGATGAAGGAGAGTATTTCTTCACAGTGTGAGATAGGGAGAATCCAAGTGCCGAAGAGATAGACACTTCGTGACATGTGAAATCGATGACCAATATATTCTCCATCAGTTGCGTGCTCTTCCAAGATCACAAAAGCTTATCAAACAAGTAAAAACAATGAATCTAGAAAAGCTTAGGTACAACCATACATGGTTTGAGGTATGAAATCTATCTCACATTACATGGTAATGTCATATAGGGAAAGAGGATTCAATAACTTTTAATTTTATGTTTAATATGCTTTGGTTATATTATTTTGGCTAATTGTTTTATGAATATGTATGGAGTGTATGGACATTAAGTGATAGATGCTAATAAATTTGAAAGATCCTATTTTTTAATACCTTATATTTTAGTGTCTCTTTGTGCTAGAGTATAAACTATATAAGTTAGTAATACACATGAAGATGTGATTTGATCAAGGGCTTTTGAGCCCTAAGGATAAAACATGAGAGATGGGTGTAATTCATTCAAATATGTAAAGCACGAAAGGAGTGTTTTGATGGAACTCGATTTTAGTTACCATCCTCCCAATAATGTCCAGTAATATGATGTATTGCATGCGAAGATGATCTCTTGATAAAATCTTCATATTTGGCAAAAGAAAGTATTTTATCAAGATTTTGATAATCATTCTTTACTCATGCTTTATTTTGGATAAAATTATAAGAAAGTATTCATGATTTTTTTTTTTTTGTAGCCATGAACTTGACTTGGTAGGAAATGAATGTGATAAAATGATTTATGAAGGCTAAACATGTATTTTTGAAGTAAATTGGATTATTTAAAAAAAACCTAAGTCCATGAATATGGTTTTGAGAAAACCACATAGTCTTGCAAGGTCCACTAAGTCTTTATAAAGATCATTCTAAACCGTCATACTATTTTCTAACTATAGCTTGTGATTGTATACATACTTGGTCAATAGTTTTTTTTAATTAAAGAGAAAAGCATTGTCCGTTGAAGGTATTTATAAAATTATGAAAAAACCTGTCCTGCTCTGATTTTTAAATACCAATATGCCTTGACTCATGTTTCTAGTTATTTAGAATCTTGGATTACCTAAGATCTTGAACCACAGGGAATGTTGTAGAAAGGCCACCTTGCTAAGCTCCCTTGATACATGCTGTGTTGATTAGATAACTTGGTTTGTATGAATTTAATACCAAGATGACTGTGGTTGAAACTTTGTAGTTCAGGAAAGTTTTGCATATTGTGAAACCAATGGGTATTGAATTACTTATTGTATAAGAATGCTAAGAATGTATAAGTTGTATATCCAATAATTGAGTGGGAGCTACTATAGTCCCTTGTTTTTTTTTAACTGCTTGGATATTTAGATATACAGATGCAAGCTATCTCACGAATCCAGATAATGCGAAGTCTACATCTAGATATGTGTTCATGCTTGGAGGAGGTACGATTTCTTGGAAATCAAAACATTGAATATGGTGGCATTGTCCACCATGGAAGCAGAGTACGTAATGTGCTTGTTGGTGGCCAAGTAAGTCATATGGATTAAGAAATTTCTTGATCCACTTGAATTTCTCCCCGTACGTTGTGAGACAATAAGGATTTTCTGTAACGACACGACGGCGATATGCATGTTAAATGAGTCATGATTCCATTAGAACTCCAAGCATATAAAACCATGCTACTACCACCTGAAGAATGAAGTGAGATTAAGAAATATCGAGATTAGCTATATATTCATAGATCTGATGATTGCAGATCCTCTAACAAAGGGGGTTGCCCCTAATATTTTAATAAGACATGCGACAGAGATAAGGATAAGAGAAAGTGATGAAGATATAATGTAAGGCCTTCAAAGGTCAAGTGGGAGATGTTGGGTGGGTGTGGCCATTAAAGGCCTTATGAGTGCTTGTAATAAAAACATTTTGATATAATGGAACATGAACTAAGTGGGAGTGTGGTCCCTCATGGACCACAGTAAGCAAACGATGTTTGCTGATATCGGACTGAGCTTGAAGAGCTATGACAATCGGTTGGAAAAAACCTATATTACCTACGCATAGAAAACTATTCGATAAGGGTTCTAATAGGTTATCCCTTGATGAAGTCGGAGTATGCCCGGATGAGTGAGCCGAGGAACTGTGTGACCTTGTGTGTGATGGTAGCTTTCATAGACAAGGGCCAATGCCACATCCACGAGCTATCACACAGCATGCATATATGATAGTCGTTTCGAGAAAGCGAACCACCTTTCAGGGTGAAGCTTATGCATGTGCGAGAGATAGCCCTATACGTCATAGGAGCTGTGGTCGCATCAGGTCTAGGTGATCTCAGTACGTCTCTAGGGGAGAACCTGCAATCCTAAAACTAGGATTATGACCCCTTGACTCATCGGTCAAACTTTGGTGGTCCACTAATGAGCCCTTGCATGGACTGTGGGTCATGGTAAATACTGAGTCAGTTTGATAAAGCAAGTGTGGACTATATTCTATAGTTGAAAGTAGAGTGACCCAGCATTTATTTGTTTAATTCTTAGACCATATGAAGCTTTTTCCCATCTAATGAATTTAATTATGTTTGTTTTTAATGACAAATGATTTTTGGAATTGTTATTTGAATTTTTCTTAAGCTTTGGATATTTCATTTATCAAATTTAGATTTATAAAAATAGATATATTGATTTAGATTGATTTAACTATTCGTATTGGATTTTATAAATTTCTAAAAAATCATATAATTTTTAATTAATTTATTTTTACATGGGAGGCCCAATAAGCATATGGGCCACCATTACAATGTGGGTGGGCCCATGAGTGCCACATAGGGTGGCACGCCCTTTCCAATTTGTTGGAACAAGCTTTGGCTTGAAGAAAAGGTTTGTGATATTTTTTAAAGCCTTTGCCTTGGGGAAGCTTTGAATGGATTTTTTAGAAAGCATGAGAAAGCTTGTGTATAATTTTGATAAGCATAATATTATGAATGGAATTATTTAATTTAATTTCTATTGATTGAAAAATGATTTAGGAATGGGGGATAAATGTTCTAACACCTTACATAATGTTGATGGCCCATATATAGAATAGATGGCTCAAATCTCTCACCCCATAAGTGACCTAAGATCAGTGGTACATATTCAATTTCATAAGAAGAGACAAGTCATGAAAAACCCTAATCTTGTTCAAGCACTGTAAAAAAGGGATTGATCCCTACCCAAATCGCTACACCTAACTCTCATTTCTCTCTTATATCCCATAAAAAGGGCATGCCCCACTTAGAATATCTCTCTCTCTCTCTCTCTCTTAATAAAGTTTCTCTCTCCTTACTTTTAAAAAAGTTTATCTCTATCTCTCAAGAGACCCAAAGGGGCACGCCTCACTCTCATCTTTGATATCTCTCTCATGGTGGTTCTCTCAACTCTCTCATGATATCTCTTCTCTCATTGAGGTTTTAAACTATAGGGTTACAGTAGAAAAGAGAAGCATCTCTCTCTAACTAGGTTGCTAAGGAGATTCACTTAAAGGTTTGAAATTTGTGATAAAAGAGTTCATGGTTCCATTAGAGGGTTTGGTCTAAACTTGTTTTCCTAGTTAAGATTGAAGGTTGATCGTTGATCCAACGTCATCGGATGGTGGTGACTTGGTGTGAGGCGTAATAAGTACAGTTGAGGTAATCTCTGGCACTGTCTTTTTGTTTCTTGCCATATTTAATTATGGGTGTAATTTTTATAGAGCTTAGGCTCTAAACAATCAAATCAGAGCCTACCTACAAATAGTATCGAGATATTGGGTTTAATACTGAAAATCTCTGTAATTGCCTTAAAATATATTTTTATCGTTATTTATAAAGTTTAAAGCTTCAAAAATAGTGTAGATCGACAAATCTATGAACACTTGAAATCTTGAAAATTGACGGTCCAAAAATACGTTACAAAATACCCTATTTCCAAAACTTGAAATTCATTTTTTTATCATGTCCATGCATCGTGATGCCGAGATGATCAATTTGCAAATATTTGGGCATCAAAACAACCTCTTCTAGTGAAAATTTTTATGTAGGCTCTAATTTGATTGTTTAGAGCCTCGACTCCATATAAACTTTTCCCTTTAATTATATTGTCTTTATATTCCAAATGATAAGAACTGTGGATATTTTCTTTGTCTAAAAAAAATTGGTTTAGTGGAATCAAGGTTTTTAAGATGTTATATTTGTTAGTTTTATTTTTTTTGAATCAAGAGTTATTGTAATAAAACTAATTGTAAGTGATCTTTGCCAAAAGAAAAGAAAAAGAGGTGGAAAGAAGAAAAAAATTTCAAGGGAATCTTGGTCAATTTATTTTTCACAAAATATTTTATTATTATTATTAGGTGCGCATCACTAAGGTGTACACACGCTCCAAATTTCATATCGATCCGATTTGTAAAAAAAAATGAAAAACTGAAACACTATCGGACAATTGTGACCGTACAATGAACTTTAGATGGTGATGAGGGTAGGTGAAATCACTGTTCATTTTTACCTATAGGCGACAAATCATTCCAATTTGTAGAAAAAAAATGAAAAATGAAACACTACCAGACAATCTTGACCGTGCGACGAACTTTGGACAGTGATAAGAATAGGCGAAATCAGTGTTCATTTTCACCTATAAGCATTATATGAAAAAGTCTTTCTAATGCCAATAGGCAAAACTAAACAGTGAATTTGCCTACCATCATCACCGTCTAAAGTTCATCGCACGGTCACGATTGTC
>NW_006500000.1:414129-454709 GCF_000471905.2 Amborella trichopoda
TACACCTACAATTTCAAGTGATTTGGATATGTAGAAAAAATATTAAAATTCGAATCGTCAGGTCGACCCAGATTCAATCTGGGACGTTGGGCTTATATGTTCACATGAGCTATTGGGCTAATCCCATCTTTTCCCTATATATATATATATATATCACACACAAGGATAGGATATGTTAAGGAGCATGTATGGATTCAAGGATCAGTCCCTTATCTTACTGAGAAATGGGGTTTAAACAAATTTTCTGCAGTGATGAGGGTGAAAGTTGATGAGGTTTATCCAAACCTTTGACCACAATCAATCATCTCTCATGAATTTGTTTCATATGATAAGTTCATATATTGGTTCGAATTTTAAAAGCACTTTAGGAGGTTCCAGTGATAAGATCTATCTAATTTTGTACTTGATTATGTCTTGATGCTCGAATTTGAAAGTTTAACTACCAAGATCTGATGTGATATTTCATGAGAAAATCAATGAAAGTGGTTATCGTCCCATCACTGAAAAACTGCATCACAACTCTGATACATTTGAGTATTTTCAACACCACTCACTGATGATGAATTATCTTACCATGAAATTTGTGGGGTAATATAAGACTCAAGAACAAATACAATCGTTCAAACCTCACCTCAAATAGATCATGGACAAGGGAAATATGGCCCATCAAATTTGACCAATTTCCGCAGCAGATTACGACAGCAGATATGAGGCTTGCGAGTGCAATTACTCCCATCACAGGGGATTATAGACCATGGAGGCATGACACACTTTTCCACAAAATTTGGGCTCAAGACTTTCGATATATTGGGATAAATCGCACAGAGGCAAGTTTCTTACATAGTTTTATGGGTATTGGTGTGGAGCTTGCTACTCTCAAGAAATCCATGAGATGCCGCACTTATATAGTAGATAGGAATTGAGTCAGGAATCTAATAGTTCAAGTTCCATGAGAAAACCCCTAATAGATTTGGAGAAATCTCACATTTGGTGACCTGAGTTTATTCTGACTATTTGCCTAGCAGACGACATATAGTGGTCTGGCTGCCTATGGATATAGATAAGGGGGAAAGTCTTCTCCGAACAATCTAAAACTTAGGGATGAGGGGTACAATGCCTTAAATATGATTTCACAAGAGTTTTGAATCAATCCCCAAAATATTGTGTTTGGGGTCGTTAGTCAAAGCATATTGTGGCCACATATGACTTATGGATGATAAGTCAAATGATGTCCAATTTGTATGATTCTTGGACAAGAGGCGTTTGAGATCCCATTAAACATATATACAAGGATACACCTCAGAAGGCTCATATCCCTTGCCAAGGAAGATTTATTATAACTACATTTTTTCCATCTCAATTACGACTTGTGGGTTGAGATTTGAGCCGGGGATTTAAGAGTCTCCGATCGCAGAAAAAAGAGTACATGCGGATCCTCAAATCAAACCTTACCGGAGAGTATTGTCTCAAATGAGTAATTTATTGTAGCGGAGAAGTATTATATAGCATTTCTAAGATTAAACAAATGGATTCACAAATAAAAGTACTAATGCCACAACCACTCCGTAAATTACAATCAAACTTTAGTAAAAAGACTCATTCTGTTAAAAAAAATACGAGGTAGAACTAATAAAGATTTCTTTTTTGATTCATCATAAGATTTTTTTTTTATTTATTTATCCGATCCATAGCAATCAATATAACAGATATATACCTTATGAACATCGGATTACACTTGGACATTAATAGAGTGAATAGATCTGCCTTTTTTTCCCAAATCATTTTTCTTATTTAAAATTGTGGTGTAATATGTATCCACCTTTTTCTTAGCCATTGAATAGGTGAAACAAATCATAAAATGTATTTTATAAATACATAATTATCGGGATACCCACTTTTTAATGATTTGTCTTGAAGAAGGCCCAATGTAGAATTATGTAGATGAAACCCAATCTCTTCAGCTCTTAAGTAGGTATGAAATCAGGATTTACGAATTAACACAGGGATACATGGATCTCTTGGAGGACCACCGTTGTATTACTTCCTCTTACTCTTGAAGTATTGGGATTGTACTTGCCTCCAGTTGCAACCTTAGGGGAGTGTGTAAATGTAGTGAGAGTTAGAAGGCGTTCCTTAACTTCCCAAAACGATGTCGACAAGACAAATTAATTCAATAAGAGTATTGGCATCGTTTGAAGATCAGCTATTAAGTCCATGAAATTCACAGGAGAGAGAGAGAAGATATTAAAAAGAGAGTTTTACAAATAGAAAGATGGGGCACCAAACAACTAATCAAATATTACATGGTACTTACCAAACAACCAACAAAGTAATATTTTGTACGAATATTAATTTTAAACATGATAGTTAATCGTTGATAAGATAGTCTATTCTTCGTAAAAAAATAAACAAGGCTCTCAAAATATCAATTGGTTGCACAAAGATATGTCAACCTTGATTTTCTTATAACAAATCCATTACTTTTATTCTTTTGGGGCAATATCAATTAATTAGCCAGATTAACTAAAAATCCTTAAAAGTGTCAAATCATCCTATTTTATATTAAGAATAGTGCATTTTAAGTTCTATTTCAGGATCCTTTTTTCAAGATTGGGAATTACGAACAAGTAACGGCATTTTGGTAATTTAGCTCTGCTTGGGTTCCTAGGAGAATAACAAAAATATCATTGTTGCTCACAATTAGCAACATGAATCATGGGATTTACAATGAAAAAAATGAGCTTCTTGTATTTAACTCTGAACAACCTAAGGTACTTTCATCGTTGGGCTCTGACCACTCAAGTGGATTAAATTACCAATATGTCGCTACTTGTTTAGGATTCCCAATCCTAAACAAGGCAATTGGGCCATTTTTAGTCTATTAACCTGAGAGTTATGTGAGTGAAATAAAACTTAAAAAGCAACACTCCAAATATGAAATAGGATAATTTGGCACATTTAAACATTTACTTAACTTGGACTCCAACTAGAACCTATCCAAACAACATTGTCCTAGTCACCAAGATTTACATAACAAAAGGTTTTATAGCCAAGGTATGAATCAAAAGCTAGGTTGACAAATGCACTAGACCATAAGTGGCACAAGTGATATTGTAGGGTAATTTGAGCTTTTACTTGATATTTTCCCTTCAGTGTTTTCATCTTACCTTTTCTCTCTATAAATATCTCCCCGGGCAAACTCCATAAATCCAATCCCACAGAAGAATAGATTCATGGGCAAGACAAACCTATATAGATTCATCTATTTCAACCTAATGAATCCTAGACCTATCCAAAATAGTGATGATATTGAATTTGCTCCTTGTCTCCATCCGTGATGTGCAAAGTGGCACATGTATATTTTAAATGGGTAATGATTGTCCTATTATAAGCCCTTGCTGATTTTTCACCAATCGTTCCCAACAACTGGTATCAAAGCCTAGGGTTTGTTCTTCATTATGTATGTGAAGAAGGGTTTTTTTTTGCTATTGTGGTTATTTGCTGTATTTTTTTTTAAATGGAAAGGGCAATAGAATTTGAAAAATTAAATTAAAGTAATTGGCTAATATGGAAAATGATGATAGAAGATTATCTTATTGGATCGGCCACTTCGAGGTAAAGAGGTCATGCCTGTTGGAATGGAAGATTGGGAATGGGATGTTCACGATAAAAAATGTTTGGTAGTGTAACAATCCTAAAATTTCAAAAAAAAAAAAAGAGAAAATATGCTTATAAATAGGTGATGTTCTGTTTGAGTATGATGGTCCTTGGGGACCATCACTGTTTTAAAAAACTTTTGCTTCGGATTAACTTTTGCTTTGCCTTTACTTTTTTCCTTTGCCGCTTTTGCCTCCTGCTGCTTGCAGCTGGCAGCGCCCTTTAGCGGACGTGGTTTTCGTACGATAAAAGTCTGCTTTTAACCCGACACCTCAGGTATGAGGTAGAGCGTAAGAAAACAATATAATAATACGTTATAAGAATTTAAATAGGGGATGTGAGCACTCCCACACTAAAACAAAATTTTGAGATCTCTCTCTCTGGTCGAAACACAGTGAACTTCTCTCTTGAACCGAAATTTTTTTATCGGAAGCTCCCTCTCAAATAATTGTGAGTAAGTGACATTGTCTTTCTGAAAAATAGTCTGTTTTTAATAAATAGTGATATTTTCGTTCAGGATATTTATTTTATAAGTTGTGTGTAAGTGACATCGTTTTCCTAAAAAATAGTCTATTTTTAATAAATAGTGATATTTCCGTCTAGGATCTTTATTTTATCAGTTTTATGTGTAAGTGACCTTATTGTCTCGAAAAATAATCCATTCTTTTTAAAAATAAAATGAAATAATTATTTCTGCTTATTATCATGAATTTTAGGCGCGATAAATTTTATGCGCAGGTGACCTCATTATCTTGAAAAATAATCTTTTTAATAAAAATTGTGATATTTTATCTATGTTAGAAATTTTGAATGCTGTAAATTAGAAAATTAAATTTATTTATTTTTCTTGTCTATTGTTAGAAATAAATGTGATAATTCTGCTTTTAGTAAAATTGTGATATTTCTTTCTACTGTTTTGAATATTTAGACATTGTAAATTCATGTGCAAATGACTGCCGTATTATTTAAAAATTGACATTTTTCCAATTGATTATAGTATTGTTGTAAAATGTTTATTTGTGAATTGATATTCCATAAATTGTGATAATTCCGTATTCTTGAATTTTTATAAAAGTTTTTCTATACATATTAAATTGGCAATTATGCTAGAATGCCTTTACAAACTGCTACCTTTCTAAATTTGAGCCCAAAATATTTGATTGGTTATTTTTGAAATGTTATAGAGAGTGACTGTTATTAATGGTTTAAGTGAAATTCATATTAATGGTTTCAGTGATATGTTGAGTACATGATATTGCTGCTTTCGAATATTTAAAGAGATTTTGAAATAATTTAAGTATGCAAGTGGACTCATCCGGTTCGCCGGTGAGGTATAAGTGGACCTATCCAGGACGCCGGTAGGGATTAAGTGGACTCATCCGGTACGCCAGTGAGGTATAAGTGGACCTGCAGGGATTAAGTGGACCTATCTGGGACGTCGATAGGGATTAAGTGGACCCATCAGGACGCTGATGGGGTATATAGGTGACCTACTTGGGACGCCAGTAGGGTATTTTGTGAAATCCTTTGAATTATGTACTGCCGTTAAAAGTGTTATGTGCATTTCAATTATTCGGATTATACTTAATTATGCATTTATTGAAAGTGAAACTATTGATGCATTTCTGTTAATAGATCTTCTTTTTGAAAATATTGATATCTTTCAACCGTGATTATTTTTAGGATTATGATGATCACTTACTGAGTAGCCAAACTCATCAAACTATGGTAAATATTTTTCAGGGTAACTGCGGTTTCATTTGTGTCCTCGTCAAGATCAACTTTGGGAAGATATTGTAGTTTTGCTTAAACTTTCTTTTGTTACTTTGTAAGACCTCGCCACTGTAAATTTGTCCTATCAATAGATGTATATATGTTTTGTCTGTCACATCTCAGGAATAACAGTATTGTAAATTCTTGGGGTGTGACAGGTAGCTATTAGACCATGTATTTCACCATCAAATTTACTTAATGTTTGTCAATGTAAAATATCTACAAAGCTTTGGCAATCTTTAGAGCAATATTTTGAGCATCTCTTTGGTACAAATAAAATGCATGCGATGAAAGAAGCAAGAAGAGCCAAAACAAGAAAGACTTGTTGTGGCTATACAATAACCAAATCCCATTGTTTTATCTTGGCAAGTGCAAGAGAGTCAAGCTCAAGCTCAGGACAGTTTTGATATAAGTGATGCTAGTTATGAGGATGACACTGAATTAATTCAAGATGAAAAAGGACTACCAGTTATACCTGAGCAAGAATTGAGAAGATCCACACGCCCTCACAAAGCCACACAAAGGTATTCTTATTCTTTATATTATGTATTGTATACTGATAATGGTGAACCTGAGTCTTTTCAGGAGGTTATTTCTTGCCTTAATGCTGAAAGGTGGCATAACGCAATGGAAGAGGAGATTGATGCTTTGCATAAGAATGATACATGAGAGTTGGTGGAACTTCCACATGGGAAAAAAACATTGAAAAATAAGTGGGTATATGCTATAAAGTGGGAGGCAAATGGTCTTATGCGATATAAGGCCAGACTTGTGGTAAAAGGTTATGGGAAAAAACCAGGTGTTGATTTTAATAAAAAAATTTCTCCTCTTGTTACGCATAGCTCTATTAGAGTTGTTTTATCTTTGGTTACTAACTTGAATTTGGAGCTAGAACAACTTGATATTAAAACTGTATTATTGCATGGTGATCTTGATGAAGAAACCTATATGTGTCAACTTGAATGTTTTGATAACAAAACCAATCTTAACTTGGTTTGCAAGTTGAAAAAAAGATTGTATGGTTTGAAACAAGCATCTAGGCAATAGTATAATAAATTTGAAAGTTTTATGTTGGGTGAAGGTTATTCTAGATGTGATTTTGATCATTGTGTGTACTTCAAGGGTTCAACATATGATTCTTTTACTGTTTTGTTGCTTTATGTTGATGATATGCTTGTTGTTAGCCATGATCTGAGTAAAATCAAGCGTTTAAAGCTTGATATGTCCAAGCATTTTGCCACCAAAGATCATGGACTAGCCAAGAAGACTTTAGGTATACACACCCATAGAGACAGAAAGCAAGGTAAGCATTAGTTAAGTCAATTTGAATATATTTCTAAAGTTCTTGAGCGTTTTCAATATGATTGACTGCAAACATGTTTCTATGCCATTAGCTGCACATTTCAAGTTGTCTAAAAGGGACTCTCCAATGAATGAGGTAGATGGAAGTAAGATGAAGAATGTTCCATATACTTCTGTAATGGGTAGTTTAATATATACAATGGTTTGTACTAGACCTAACATTGCCCATGCAGTAAGAGTTGTTTCCAGATTTGTCTAATCCATGTTGGGAACATTGGCAAGCAGTTAAGTAGATTCTTCAGTATTTGAAAGGGACACGAAATATATGCTTGTGTTTTGAAAATTCATCATTGGAAGTTGTTGGTTATGTAGATGCAAATTATATAGGATGTCGTGATACTAGAAGGTCTACCACTAGATACATTTTCAATGTTGGTGATGGTGCAGTCAACTTGATGTCAAAGTTGCAAGATATTGTTGTCTTGTCATCAACTGAAATTGAGTATGTAGCATTGACTGAGGCAGCAAGGAAATGATTTGGTTGAGAAGGCTACTGGCCAGTTTGGGACGAAACAGGATAAATATGTTGTGTATTGTGATAGCTAAAGTGTTATTCACCTTGCTACGAATGCAGCTTATCACTCTAAGACAAAGCATATAGAGGTTAGATATCATTTTATTCAGTTGGCCCTCGAGCGTAGAGATTTGCAATTAGACATGATTCACACTGAGAAGAACCTTGCTGATATGTTGACAAAGGTTGTCTCAAGTGAAAAGAATACAATGTATAGACGACTTTCGTGGTTGGAGGAGACATAACCTAGAGTGGATGGAGAGTGGTGCATTGGTGAGTATTTAAGAGGCTTTGTGATTTGTCTTCAAGTAGGCGATTGCTACATGTGTGAAAACAAATTACACATGTGGGAGTTTTATTTAACTGTTTTCTCTTTTATTTTGGGCCATTGGATTGCATCTAATCCAATGGTTGTTGTGTTGTAGGAAAATTATTCTTTTAAAGGGATTAAAACTATTTTGTTTAGAGTGAGAAAGAGTGAGAAAAAGATAGAGAGATTAGGCTGCAATTGGGTCTTCTTTTGAGACCTTGGTATGCTCTGTTTTAGGGAGATAAAGTGAGCAAAAGGCTTAAACTCCATTTTGGGTTTGTTGTGTGCCCTGTTTTAGTGAGAAAAAGTTTTAAAGATAACCATTTTTTGGTGTTCTTGGAGTTTTGTTTTTTGGCTCAGTTTAGAATGAGAAATGGCTTCTGGAAATTGATATTTTGAGCTTGATTTCACATTGTAATATTCTCAAATTAGTAAGTAAAGCCTCATGTCATTCTCCCCTGGATGTAGGTCATGATTTGTGACCGAACCACGTTAAATCTTTGTGCTCTGTGGATTGAAAGTTGCTGGATTTTCCATTCCATGTTCTTGCTTTGATATTGTGTAGTTTTCATTGCTTGTTTATATTGATATGAATGCACAATAGCTGTGAATGTTATAAACCCTTGCTGATTTTTCACGAATCGATCCCATCACATTGGAACCTAGATTCTAAGGTAAAAGCTCTATGGAAGAAATTCATAATAGCTTTTTCTGTCTTTCGAGTGTCCTCTGGTTACACTCCAAGAATTGAGATGCCACTTACATTGTTGGGCCTCCTGTGTGAGTTAGCAAAAACATGAGATCACTTTATTGTTATCTCCTTCCTTAGCTAACTTCAACATCGACCTTTGGAACGAAAATACATCCTCAAGCTTTTAGTTGGGACTCAAGCTCCTTCTGGTGTTTCCTTCTTCTCTTTTGATCTAAATTCAAACCACCATTACGTTGTTCAAGTTGGTTCAAAGCTTCAAGCCTATTGGAAGTATCAGAAATGTTCCTTCCTACGTCCTCAAATTTGATGTTACTCCAATGCTTGAAGCTATGTTTCAAGATCTTGAGTTTTTGGGTAATCTTGTAGCCATCCCATGCTTCTAGAATTATATTGTTCTATACCGATAAAACCCCATTCCTTAAAGATTTCTCACAAAGGCACATTAATTCAAAACAGAAAGGGGCACAACCAAAACGCTGACCGTTTATATCTAAGATTATTGGCACATGCTCTGAGGTTTAGTGGGGTAGGGCCTTAATAGCCGTTTTCGAAAAAGAGTCTCCCACTTATGAGTACCAAAAATCTATCCAACATCGACATTTGGGGATTAACCATAGAATTATTTGTCCATGTGTGCATGGTTCGCAAAATATGAAGATCAACTAATGCTTTGGAGGTGATCAAGTTATCAAATATTATTATTTGTGGGTTATATATTTATGCATAGCTTGATTTATTAGGCCCTTGAATTTGATTAAAATCCCGAGCCCCACATCAAAGGAAGTTAACCTCAGATAGAATGCAAGGCAAATCATTCAAAGAAGCAATCTTTTTCACTGATAGCATTTGGGCAATAAACATTCTTCACACAATAAGATGTTTGTCCAAAACCAAAGAAGATAACAAAAAAAGATCGAAAGGGGATCTCAAAAACGACATTGACCACCAAAGGGTACCATGCAGTTAGTTTCCACCAGACATATAAGAAGAAACTGAAAACCACCAGACATATACGAAGAAATCAACTAGGGTGCGGCTCAAAAAACTCCTAATGATAGACACGTCAAGGGAAATCTTCGATTCTTGAAGGAGTAAAATATGTAACTTATGCTTCTCTTATCAACCACCTCAACACTCTTATTTTTCTCTGATCCCTTAGCCCATTAATTTTCCATGAGCATATCTTCATTTCGACTAGAAATCTTTCCATCCCTAATGGCCCCCGAAGAGCCTGCAGAAAGTAAGTGGGTCAAAGGGGGATCCACTTCAAGACATTGCCCAACTCTCCTCCTCCATGGGGCTAACTGCCATTTGATCTCAGCTTGGCCAATGGCCTCCTCAATCACTTCTATACAACCAGTGAACTCCACTTACTTTGCTCTCTGCATGTCTCCTGCCTTTCGGTTCACCTGCATTTTTCTCTGTGGCTTTGTCTGTCCAGTTCTTAGATTGGGGAGAGAGAGAGATCATCAGCCAACGAGTCTGAGGACTCGGTAATGTAACGAGGATAGGTTGACAAGGCATCTAGCCATTAACAAAGCTCTAGGCAAGTGCTCATCTGTGGCGTCCATGGTGGGGATCTTGATAGTCATGTTGCCCCCAATTAACATCATTTTCCCGTTGAGAAAAGTTTCTTTTTAACGGTCCCCTCTGGTACCTGGTGAAGGCTAGCAAGGTGGTAAGTACTGGGTTGCTTCTCAACATCCAAAAGGGTCAGCCATGGGTGTGGTAGGAAAGGTATGGGCTCTGATTACGGCAGCACCAGAAAGGAAAACCCAAAACAAAGCATGGATTGTCTTTCTCTAGTAACCACTACTTACATATGTATCTCTCTCCTTCCCTTTTGATAAAGACGAACTTTTTTTTCTTGGAAAAGATAAAAGGGACAAAAGGTGTACCTTTCTATAGAACAACATGACCATTTTCTTCTCCTTCCTCTGTTACAAAGTCGCTGCCTTTCAATCATCCATCATCGTCGGTGTACTTTCACCAGATCGAATAATGGAAATGTGCTCAAGTTCCATCACCATTGGATCCTCTAATTGAACGGTCTGGGATTGCACCTCTTAATGATCTTATGCCTTCAATCATAGTCTCCCTTTTGGGAATTTTTTACTGGCCTGCGTAAAAGCTCAACTTCCTTGGTTTTTGGCAATTACTTGCCATTGCTTTTCTTTGGGGTGTTGTCCCTCAACTGGGTCCATCATTTGTTTGCCAGCCAATATCCTTTGCTTCCACTGAAGCAGACGACCCATTAAAAGACTGAATCACAGTGGGGTGGGTATTCTCAATCGTAATAGAAACTCTTAAATATTCCCCTAGGACTTTAAGAATCAAGTGCTCTACTACCTTTCTATGTGGGGGAACCTACACCTTGATTCTAAGAACCCCGAAGGGTAGACCGAAATGAACCAGTCAACATCTAGTAGTTTTCTACATTCTTGAGCTACAAGAAAAAACACCTCCTTCATCCAAGCATGAATTGGAATCCCCTCCACCTGAAGCCAAATAGTAGGCAATTGTAAAAAGGAAGGATTAGAGCGAGAAGACCACCATTCCAGAGGCATCAGAACTACATTGAACCTCCGAAACCGATGCTTGTAGGCCCTCCTAGCTTCATCTTCCTTGTCAAAAATCATGAGAACACTATACGTCGGGGTAGTTCGGCAAGCTAGTGGATAACCCCACGATTTGGCAGCCTTGTCTTGAAGCATACTCAAGTCCTTAATAGGAGGATTGAAAGAGCATACAATTGTAGTTTTCGACATGGCTCAGTACAACTGTCCTCAAGCTCAATAAGTTTGACATTGTCCTGAGTCTGCTGTGTCTTGATTCTTTGGATGTGATCTTCAACCTTACCACCTGTGACAACATCTACAAAGGAGTGTTCTTCAAGGCTCCTAGGCACCCAAGGTGGTCCCTCTGCTTCACAGACACCATTGAACCTCTACTGCTGCCCCCCTCCATGATGCAGAGACTTACCAATGGTACTTTATTTTTCACTCCACTGATTATCCTGGCTTCTTGTCGTTCCCCATAATAGTGAGGCCTACCATATCCGAATCCATTTCCATTCCTCCATTCTCTAGCCACCTCCTCTTCTATGACTTCCACCTAGTGATTGGGAAGGCCCAAAACGACCCATCTCTCTCTCTCTTGGTATTCATCTGTTGGAACATTGAGACCTTAAAGAGGCAGGGGTTAGAAAAGAGAGCTATAGTGTACAGTGTTCTAATCTGTCTCTCTTAATACCTATAATTCCTTATCCCTCTTTACAAATTTCAGAGGTACTTTAGTCACAAGGGAGCACCCAAAGAGCCTTGCAAGTTTACCCTGGGAGAAGACATTTTTGAGCCTCATCGCCTGCACCATTCACTGATTTATTTCTTTAACCAAAAAAAATCCTTTGAAGTGCTTTCTCTGCAGAGTTTTAACCAAAGATTGGTTGATTTTTAGCAAGCTTTTCTTGTGGCTATGCATTCATTTTCATTCTCTTTTGGTGGCTAATATAGTGGTGAGAAAGTTCCTTTCTTTCCCCTCTTTATTTACATGTTATCAATAGAGGTTTAGGGGAAAACACTCTTTAACGAAAAATTATAATTTTGGGGCACACTGTTGTAGTTTGGAGAGCCCATTTGGTTGATATTTACATACCTATTGGCTATTGTTAGGTGTATAGCAGAAAATGTATGTCATGTATTTGATGAAATTTCTAAGTGGTTCTAATTAGATTGACCTCTAGCCATATTTTGGCTTGCTCAAATTTTTGTTTAGTAGCATTTCCACATTGATCCTAACACACATAATATTTATAACATAATATCTAAAATTCAAAGTATTTCTTTCTTTATAAAATCATGATATTTAAACTCATTAAGTTCCACATAATGTCACATTTGATTTAGATTTTATATGCATAAAAAAAATCAAAACAATTCTACCGCTCACATGTTTCTAAATTTTAATATTTGTCTGATGAGGCATCTCAACTGCTTCTTACAAAAATTTATAATCAGCTTTGACCTAAGTCATGATTACTTTTTCTTTTTATCTCTTTGTATTATTAAGTGACCCTATTCTTGTTGACCTGTTCAACCCCCATGTGAAATATGCCCTTTATTAACAAATAAAACTGCTTATTTTCTGACACATTTAGGATTAGGATTATGAAAAGAAGTAAAGAGAACACCTCAACTGCCAATATGTTACCAGAGATGTAAATTTTATATGAAAATTGGGGGGGTTGGGAACACTTTTGGCTGCCGACTTGGTGCAAACCACAAGAACACCACCCCTAGTTGAGTAACTCATACTCTCAGTCGTTGAATCCTGCTTCATTTTGTGCAAATTAAGAAAACAAGTCATAGACTACACATGAGATACCATGACTCAATGGATTACAATGCGCCTCTTATTTGTAACATGGTACTTCTACTAATGCATAAGTTCCACAAAAAGTTCGTCCCATAGTTAAGAGGACCTCCCAACATAGGTGGCGATCCGGTTTAGGATTCTCATTCCGGCACTTCAGAAAAGAGATCTACAAGGGATTTAGATTTTTAAAATTATGGGATCCCGATCCCCACTATTAAGGATCCTAATTCCTACTGTTTGGGATCTCACACCAAAACTTAAAGACCAAAAGAACAACTAAATTGATTATTGTATTTTTTATAGCAAGCTAGCAACACAACTATATTTTGAATTTAGTAACATTACTTGCTGGCTATAGATAAAGAGATCCCTGCTTTAAGAATTATATATTTCCCGAAACTATATATACTCTTTAGGGTTGGGGAGCAAGATCCCTTAAAGTTTGGGATCTTTGGGATCAAGCTCCCTACCATATGCATTGTAAGGAAGGAACTCCCATTTATAAAAATGTTCTAGGATTTTAGGATTCCCCTCTCCCAATCTCAACAACTATGGTCTGTCAATCTCAAGAATACAAAAAAGATTCATGAGCATATCAACCAACATCATATAACTACAGCTTGCCATTTCTGTTACTGTGAAGCCAAAAAAGTCTACTTGATTTTTTTACTCTAGAAGGCAGAATAACAAGAAGAAATTTTCAAAAACCACTTAAGAGTGAGTACATATCGCCTTATTGTGAAAATGTACATGCAGCAAAGGACAAGGATAGCCCACAAAGAAAGAGATTTCTTTTTTCTTTTTTTCTTTTTTGCCTTCTCTTTCTCATTTGAAACTGTTTCCAGTCTAGAACGTGTAAAGCAAATCGCACTTTTCCAATATAGCCCATGGCATAAAAGCAACAAATGAACAGAGCTTAATGGTATCATCACATGGGAAAAAACAAGAATCAATAAATATCCTGGTTTTGAACAGAATCAAAATGAATAGTACTTATATGTACCAAAGGACCAAACCTATACAGGAATTGAATTTTGTATCCAAATAAGTTTATAGAATCCATGTCTAACAAGAGGGATGTGCTACACTTTGCAACTGTCTTCATCTCTCAGCCGATTCAAAAACACGTCAGGCATTTCCTCAATATCTAAAGCTTGAAGGGATCTCAGGTATTGAAATCCTTTGGGTAAAGCCCTCAACTTCCGGCAATCACTTATGGTTAATTCACGTAGGTATGGCATGGCACCCTCCTCCACTTTCCTCCATGTTTCCACTTCTTTTAAACGAGAGAGAAGGAGAAATTGAAGCTTAGGAAAGCCCATTGCACTGCATTTTCCTATTTGCTTACCTGTGTGTGCACCAGAAAGAGAGAGATGCATGACATTGGGCAAGTTTGAAGGATAACAAATGGATCTTCCTTTAGCCAGGAACCATTCAATCCCAGCACAGTGAGGGACGAAAGAGAAGAATTAATACAACTTGGTAGCTTCTTTAACAGCCCATGAAGACGCAGTTTTTGAAGAGCTGTTTGGGGTGGCGATAATAATGTGCTCATTTCTTGGAGAGTGCAACAATAACCAGGGGTGAATACGTATAAGGAAAGGAGTGAAGCATCCTTTGGATTGATCTGCACAATGCTCTCCCATCTTCACTCTTTTCAATTCTAATTACTAATGTTTGAAATTGGGTCAAGTTGACCAGGTATCCAATGAACTTTGAATCAGCCCATACACCTTTCAATTTCTGGAGGCTCATTAAGTCCCCCATTTTATTGGGAACTTTTAAGCTTGTATGCGATACACTCAAACACCTCAAACTTTGCGTCTTTGAAAACCCACTTGGTAAAGATCCTTCGAGATATGTGATTTGTAGAGTTTGTAGGCTACTTAATTTTTCCAGAGACCTTGGAACCTGCTCCACTGTATTTAATGTGATGTACCTAAGATGAATGAGGTGCCCCACTGCTTCTGGTAGGGATTTGACACTTATGCCATGAAGGTCTAACACCCTCAAAAATCTTGAGCTAGATAACAGGCGATGCATAAATGACCGGGGTACTGAACCATCATAGATATTGAAGGAGGTAGTGTCCTAAGATGAGACATTTTTTAATCTCTACGAAAACCTGAAAGATTGTCCTTGACAGAGACACGCTGAGTATCCATCTCAAACTTTTGCATATGCCCATCATTGAATACCCCAAAATTCTCTCTTTTTGATAAAAAAATGCTAAGTGTGCGCACTACGCCATGCACCCGACATGCTTTGACTTGCCCACTTTTACCAATTTTAGCCACATGAATCAAATTCCGATCAAGCAGCTCTTTAAAGTAGTCCTCTGCTACCTCCTTGTCTGTGATTCCTTCCCTTCTTTCTATAAACCCCTCAGCAATCCATGCCCTAAGAAGTTTCGAACGGGGAATAACGTAATCTTCCGGAAATAAGCAACAATATAAGAAACAGTACTTTAGAAGAGCTGGCAAATCCTTGTAACTTAGTGATAAAACACCCTCACCACTTCAAAATTTGACCAATTGTTCAACTCCCACTTTAGACTACGGCGAACCTTTGCCCATTCAATTTGTGTTTTCATCTTTTTGGATACCATACCCCCGATAGCCACAATCGCGAGCGGTAGACCACCACATTCCTTAACTATGAGACTTGCTTTCTCCTCTAATTCTTGAGGACATGCATTCCCAAATTCCTTCCAGAATGCGTTCTTGCAAAAGAGGGACCATGCATCTTCTTTTGAAAGAAAATTAAGGGTATAAACATGGCATCTTACATGCACCGGTGAAGCTACTTCTCCAATGCGAGTCGTGAATATTAATCGACTCCCATTCCCTGAATTAGGGAAAGAAGTGCAGATCCCTGTCCACACATCTTCACTCCACACATCGTCCAAAACCACGAGAAATCTCTTATCTTGTAAATACCCTTGGAGCTTTTCTCGCAGAGCACTAACATCCATGTCCTCTAGAAATTTTGGTATCTTTCTATCATTAGCACCTGGAAATCCCAGTAGATGCTAGTTAAAATTCTTTTGATTGTGAATGATTGTGACACAGTGACCCAAGCACAACATTCAAAATTCCTTGACATTGTGCCTACCATATATTGTTTCTGCAATAGTAGTCTTCCCTAACCTACCCATGCCAACAATGGAGATTACCTTTAGTTGTGGCTCTCCATCCAGTAACCATCGCTCAACAAATTCTACTTTACCCTTGATTCCAATGATATGCGCTTCCCCGGCCGTAAAGGGAAGGAATTGTGGATACGCCTTTCTTGTATCCATGGCATTTGAGGAACTCGCTTCGTCTTCCCTTCTAATGCCAAGCCTCTCCCTTCTCTCGGCAATCTCACGAGCACGCACTCTAAAATATTGCATCTCAATTGCAGCTTGATGCCGAATTATCAGCTCCTTAATGAGGCAAATAAGTAAGACCAGATTGTATCAGCATAATTTAGGAATGCTTTCATGCTTTGGAGCTCCTCTCTGATCCATCTAACATCACCTTGCACACCCAAACGAAGTGTCACTTCATCCTTGAGCATTTCGCCCAGTTTTCTCAGCAAAAACGTTACAATAGGATCAGCCATCTCTCTATCCGTCTCTCTCAATTATTTGTTGTTTGGCCTGAGAGCTTCTTATGTCCTCCACCTTTCTGCCCCACAGTGGCGGCAATGCTGAATTATATCAGTAAGGAAAATTAGGTAGATAGAAAATTTAATGACCCTTGAAAAACTAGCACTTCACCCAATTTTGTTGCTTGGACCAATCAATTAAGTACACAGCTTCCACTTCACAATTTTCTTTTGATTGTCTATGTTTTCCATTTATATTTTCTATAGGTATGACCAGTTCAACAGGTGCTACCTGCACATATATTTAAGCAACAATTAACCTCTTAAAAGATTACTGCCTACACTTAAGCACCAATTTGGTAGACAGTCATTGACTTTCATTCTTAATGCCTAATAGAATATTAAAAGTCAATGAATGTCGGTGGTGACATCTTTTACAAGTGAAATTGGTTTTTTTTTTTTTTCATTAATGGAGTTGACTATGAAATTGGGTAGGGATGGCAATGGGCAGGGTGGCCCAACCAGGCCCAGGGCATGAGCCACAAAATGTGGCCCAAAGGCCGGCCATGGGCCAAGTCAAGACAGTCCGGCCCAGCCCAGTTTGGCCCATCCCGGGCCTTATTTCCTTATCCTTTTTCCCTTATTTTTCTTAAATTTTACCCGGCCCAGCCCCATGTGGCGATGTCGCCTAATTTTGGTTGATAAACATTATTAAGTCAGTGAAAATCCGAATATTCCAGGACAATCTGAAAAATTCAACATTCTTGACTAAATATGAACCCTTGGATTATTTAACTGGATCAATTTTCAAACATACCCCTATCTCAACCTAATAATAGCCCCTCTAAAATCCCAGGAAAATGCACTAAAAACACAAGAAAAACACACCAAACATACTAAAAAGTACGCCATAGGAAAAATATCTAAAAATTAGTAGATAAATCACAGAAAATTCATAAAATAGGAAAAACCCTTAGATAAATCCTATAAATTTATAAAAAATTAGGAAAATTCCCCAAAAATATTAGAAAATTCTAAAAATTTGTATTAGACATTAGGAGATCCAAATTCCTTAGAAAATTAGGGAAAAGCATCTCCACACCTTAGGAAAATTTAAAAAAATCCCTACCTATGACCCTTAGCCCCTTTAAAAGCCTTAGGAACCCTAGATCTTGGTAAAAGAACCCTAGATCCAGTAAATTCCATCAAGCAAAAGGCATCTAAAAAGGAGACGGTAGCATGAGAAAAGCAGCCGAATCAGAGCCGAAAACTCTGGGTTATGGGCCCCTAAGGTAAGCAACTCCTCCTTTTCTCTTTTAAATTAGTTAATTTCTTTTATACTTCATGTATTTCTTTATAATTTATTTATCTTAGACTTAGTAAAATTTTAGAAGCATTTAAAGGCTTATACACAGATTCTAAAGCTAGAGCTGCCAGTAGTTTCAAAAGGAGACCAGATCCGTATAGATCTGTGATGTTTTTGAAGCTATAATTTGAGCAACCTCACTATCTCTATTATTCTATAAGTTTAAAGCATAAACAGGAGGAAGAAGATAAGAATCAACTACTTCCAGGTACGTAAGTGACCGCCATGCCACATTGGCCAAATTCCTGTTGAGAATGGCTGAGCTACTAAGTATGTGGAGCATACTACTTAGCCGAGTGAAAATATAGTGATCAAAGGATGCTTTTATGTAGTCTTACCGTTGACAAATAAATTGAGAAAGGCAAGGATATGAAATTCCTTTCTTTATTGGGATGAACATGGTTACAGTGAGTCATTTAGTAGCTACCATACTATAATCAAACGAATTCTACCTCATCTTGGAGATGATATGAAGATGGAAACGGTAAAATACAGCTCGAGTTTGTCAACTTGAAAGAACTCCTCCCTTCCTTGGATGGAATTGGAATAGAACTCGAGGTCTATCAACAAAGGATGATTAGATAGTTGGCAGACGAGACTCTCTTATCTATATCCAGCTACCCCCCTTCAGTTAACACTTAAAACAATCTAGAGGAAGCTCACAACAAAGTTGGGATTGATAAATTGAATCCCACACATATCAAAGGAAACCATAACTTCTCTTTGCAACTAGCACACAGGGAGAATGGTAGGAATACATAGTTACAAACCATCATCCATGTAAGAATGAAACCAGAAGGAAAGCAATTCTTACTTGTTCATTGGGCTTTGAATGCAGTCTAGGACTTCTAGGAGGTGCATATGAAATAAGACTTTCGGAATTTCCTCTTTCTTTGCCTTAGCCTCAAAAAACTTTCCATCAATATATTTATGTATATTAAATAGAGTGAATTCCAGTGACCAGACACGGATGAATCAAAGTAAGTCTTGAACTGGAGCCCCAGAACTCCCATGCCTTTCTTGGTTAGACCAACTTGACTTTCACTCTTTGGCTTGCTCAGTGCTTATGCTCTGGCTGACAAGAACAATTCTCTCTATTTTTTTAGGAGCAAAGCAATCAAAGAATGAACCAAAGCAAATGATTTTTCTAGAATGGCTATTCCTAACAATCACTCCTTGCGATGCTATGGAACCATGACAATTAGGATCTCAAGACACAGCTACACCTATGATACAACAATAATTGACTTACATCACCATATCTTTTTCTTCTTAATTCTTATTTTGGTTTTCGTATCATGGATGTTGATTCTCATTTTATGGCATTTCCACTACCAAAAAAATCCAATCCCGGCAAGGATTGTTCATGGAACTACTATAGATTTTATTCTAACCATATTTCTCAGTATCATCCCGATGTTCATTGCTATACCACCATTTACTGCTTTATGCTCAATGGATGAGGTAGTAGTAGATCCAGCCATTACTATCGAAGCAATTGGACATCATGGTATCAGAGTGCGCCCCTTCACAAGGGTGACAAAAGTGCAAAGAAATATACTAGTGGTTCATGAAGCATCTGGCTTACTGGTAACTTCCCGTTCCAGTCTTTGAAAGACTAAAAAGACTATACCATGACAGAAATGGGGAGTTGAATTGGTTAGACTTATACCCCGAAATTTTCCTAGTATAGGTCACATCACTCGCTCCTAATTCTAGATTTTGGGCAAGAGCAAAATAGGCTCTTTACTATTTTGTTTGTTTTGACATTGCGCTAATGACTGAACTTGTTGGGGCTTTGCTCATTACCTATGGTTCCATTTTTGTTGTTGATGGAGGTACATGTCCCTCTTTGTCGCAATATATGAGAAATGTATGCTCCGCCTGCAATGTCCGATAACGGCAATGAAGTAATAAATATATCGATACCGCAGCAGTGGCACCAAAGTTTGGATCTACTGGGCCGGACCCATAACCTTTCAGATCCCCGTTGGCCACAACCACAGCAGTAGTTGCAGAACAATTAGGAAGGGAGAGGACAACCAGTTCTTCCTGCTCGTGTTTCTTCGTTTAGAAGACATAGGTCTTACGATAGGTAACAACAGGCACAAGCACTTGACTGAAAGGTTTCAATTGCAAATCATAATTTCAAAAAATAAAAAAATTAAAGTAAGTTTGGTAGTAAGGACAATATAACTGCATTCCTGCATTTGAAAATTCACAATAATAAATTTAAAATTCGTCATAATATTATTTAGAAAGTTTATAAATAAAAAAGGAGAAGCTAAAAACATGGTAGGCTTGTTTCCTTATAAAATCTGCAATCTTTATAATTTCCTTATAAAACATTAATAATCTTATAGATGTTTTTAATGATCACAATAACATATGCAAATTGATTCTCTCCAAGGAAATTTTGAAATTTTTCTAATAAAGAGAAAATGAACAATTATAATTCTATAAAAATATAAATAAACACATTTTTATTGTTGAAAATGCAACTTTTTTATTTTTTTGGTAAATAGGGCATGTTTATTTTAAGGCATTGAAAAATTAGAAAGAATATTTATAGTATTTGAGACAACATTGATTGTATGTAATTTTTTAGGGTATAAACAAAAAGAAAAGTATACAAAGAGACCATATACTTTTAGTATAAGGAGGTCATAATTACTTTTGTTCGTAAGATTTTAAATCGTGTGGCTATAATCTACACTCAAAAATCGAAAAAAAAAAAAATTATTGAACTTGGTGACAAACCCCAATCAATCAAATTTGACATGGCTAGGAGTGTTTGGGACCTCCATGTAACGATGGTAAATGACATCATAAGATATAATCCCGCAGGAAAAAGGAAAGTTATTCAAGCAACTAAAATACAAAGGAAGAAAAGATCCACTCCAAATAAATATCTGTTGAAAAATGAGCGCAATTTTTATGAAGTATTTTAAAATTATTAAAATAAAATAAAATTTAGTCACAATTATTTCTAATGATTCTTATTGTAATACTTTTAAGGGGAAGGGAAAATGAGTCTTCAATGAAATTTGGAATTACTTAAAGATCAAAATAGAAAAAAATCACCCAATTCTCAAAAGTAATATCTGTTGAAGTTCCAATAACAGAAATAGAGAAGAAAAATAAATAAATCAACACATTATATACGTGGTTTGGCAATGGTGCCTCCATCCACAGAGGGTAATCAGAATCTCATTTATAGAGATTACTCAGGTTTACCAGAGATTTATAGAATTAACTCTTTCTTTTTAGGAAACAAATCCCATAACAATTGTAATATCACAAAATAAGAAACTAAATATAAGAAACTTAATATCTTATAATATACAAGATAGGAAACTCAATATATGATTTCTATAGTTGTCAACACTCCCCCTCAAGTTGGTGAGTAGATATCAATAGAGCCCAACTTGGACAGTATCTGATGAAACTTTGCCTTTACAATAGCTTTCGTAACATATCTGCAAGTTGGTCTTCACTTCGAACATAAGGAGTACTAATAATTTTTTACTGAATTTTTTCTCTCACAAAGTGACAATCAACTTCTATGTGATTGGTTCTTTAATAAAAACTTGATTGGACGCTATAGGCATAGTTGCTTGATTATCACATAACATCTCCATTGGATTGACCGTTGGGAGCACATATCTCAAAGTAGGTATATTAACTACATCAATTCACTTGTAGTTGAAGTCATAGCTCTATATTTGACCTCTGCACTGGATCGAACAATCACATTTTGTTTCTTGCTTCTCCAAGTACTAAGTTTCCTCCGACCAATGTACAATAGCCGGTAGTTGACCTCCTGTCAATTGGACTACCTGCCTAGTTAGTATCAGAATAACCAATAATATTAATATGACCATTTGGTTTCAACCAAACACGTTTGCCAGGTGACGACTTAAGATATCTGATAATCATATTGACAGACTCCATATGACATGATCTAAAAGCATGTATAAATTGGCTCACAAGACTAACCGCATATATTATATCTGGTCATGTCACAGTCAAATAAATCAATCTGCCCATAAGTCTCTGAAAGCGGCCCATATCTTCAAGAGGTTTTTCATTGTTGAATTAAGTTTGCAATTAATATCAACAGGAGTGTTAACGGGTTTGACACCCAGTTTCTTAATTTCTTTCAACAAATCTAATACATATTTCTTTTGAGAAATGAAGTATCCCTTTTTTTAATGTGCTACTTCAATGCCGAGAAAATACTTTAGTTGACCAAAATCTTTGATATCAAATTTAAGTTTCATGATGCTTTTTTTATCATTACCTGTAATGATAATATTGTCAACATAAATTAGCACAATTGTTGTACCTGAAATTCCTCTTTTTGTGAACATCAAAGAATCAACTGAACTTATAAGAAACTCGACACTCATCAAGGTTGTGCTGAGTTTGGCATACCATGCACGAGGTGATTATTTAAGTCCATGCAAAGTCTTCTTTAATTTGCATATAAGGCTTTTCTCATTTTCTTTAGAAGGGCCTGAAGGAAAATTCATATAGACTTTTTCTTCAAGGTCACCATGTAAGAAAGAATTTTTAACATCCATCTGATGCAGAGACCACCCATAATTAACTGTGACAATCAAAGGATACGAACAATATTCATCTTGGCAACTGGTGCAAAAGTCTCTTTATAGTCAACTCTAGAAGTTTGGGTAAATTCTTTAGCCACCAACGTCGCCTTATGTCTCTCAACAAACCCATCACTATTATATTTGATTTTATAAACTCATATACATCCAACTATTTTCTTTCCTTTAGGTAGCTTGACAATGTCTCAAGTATGGTTCTTGTCAAGTGCTTGAAGTTCCTCTTTCATGACCTTTCTCCACACAGTTTGAGAAATTGCATCTTAAAAATTAGTTGGCTCAGAATTATTAGCTATAGAACTTAAGAAAACAAAATAGCCGGAGAGATATTTTCATAAGAAATTTGATTTTGAATAAGATAAGAAACTGCATGGTAAGTATAAAAATCTTGAAGTCTAGATAAAAGTTGAGATATAAGAAAAGACCTACGCAATGGAGGATCTTCTTCTTCGAAATCAGTTTGGTGAGTTTCAAAGATATCTTCAACTTAAACTTGATCATCATGACTTATTCCAGGTGTGTTAGACACATCACTAGTACTAATATTAGGCAAGGGCAAACGACATCTTGAATACTCCCCCTGAGTCTTATTTTCCAAACCACTCTTCAATGTGTCATGGAAATAGAACTTTGATTCAACAAATTGAATATCTCTGGAAATATATATCTTTCTAGTTGTGGGATCAAAACAATTATATTCCTTTTGAGTAGAGGAGTATCCAAGAAAAATACACCTACTGGAACGTTCATCAAGTTTATCCCGGTTGTGCCCAGCCACACGAACATAAGGCACACAGCAAAATACTCGCAAATGGGACTAATTAATTTTTCTATTTTTCAAAATTTCAAGGGGAGATTTATCCTTAAGAATTTTACTTGGAAGTCTATTCATCAGATAGCAAGCAATAACAGCTTCAGACCAATAAATTTTGGAACATGCATTTGAAACATCAAAGACCTTGTAGCTTCCAACATTTGTCTATTTTTCCTTTCAGCAACTCCATTCTGCTGAGGTGTTCCAATACATGATGTTTGGTGTATAACATCAAGATTCAATAAATGCTTAGAAAAAGCTTTGTTCACATACTATATGCCATTATCAATCTGCAGAATTCTAATATTACCATTATATTGAGTGGAAATCAGTTTGGAAAACTCTTTGAACACAGGAAACACTTCTATTTTTTATTTCAATAAATATACCCAAGTAGCACGACAGTAATCATCAATAAAAGTAACAAAATATTTGAAATCAGCATAAGAATCAACTAGGGCTGGTCCCCACACATCAAACTGTATCAAATACAAGGGTTCCTTTGAAACATGCATAGAATACTGAAAAAGAAGTTTTGTTTGTTTTGAGAATTTACATGATTCACAAGAATGAGAGTTTAAAGATATAGATGACGTTAAAATTTTTAAATCCTTATCAGAGGGGTGTTCAAATCACCAATGCCACAATTTATTAATATCATAATTATTTTAACTGACAATTAGAGCCTTATTCTCCTTATTAAATAAATATAGCCCATAAGACAATATTCATTCACCAATTTTCCTCCCCGTGGCCCAATCTTGGAAAGTCACAGGGTTGGGAGAAAAAATAACATTACAATTCATGCTCTGAGTAATTCTACTAACAGACATCAAGTTAGAGGAAAATGATGACATAAACAGAACTTCAGAGTTATGAGACTTGGAGAAGAAATTGGTTTTACCAAAATTATGGACAGGAGTCAAGGAACCATTCGCAATAGACACAGGGTTCATATTTTTATTATTTTTTATGTTAGATAGACACTACAAGTTACCAATCATATAATTTGTAGTTTCTGAATCTATTATTAAAAAAAAAGTGTTACAGGAAGATATGGAAGCATAAGGGTTACTTGTATTGGGGAATGAAGAAGAATGATCATGTGCGGAGGAAGAGCAGTTGTAGTGATGAGTGGTTGCAGTCTAAGTGGTAGATCTGTCGGCTGTCTTGTGATTAATGAGCCTTAAGTATGGGTATAATATCCAACACCTATTTTTCACATGTCCTATATTATTGCAATGATCACATTTAAGACGCCCTCTATTAGTACGACCTCTTCTACCATCACAATAAATGTTAAGGCCTCTACCTCCACCATTATTTTGAGGCCTTTTTGTTTCATATTTCCCATTATTGGCACTCAAGGAAAAATTTTCAATACTTTCTTCAGAATTTTTGAATCGGGATTCATGATTTTTTTCCTAGTTATACCTCCAAGTTTAGATTTCCAAAAAGAGAATGAGAAACAGCTTTCGACCAAACAAAATAATGAAATCCATTTAAAAGAAAATTAGTATGTTTCATGCTAGAATAATTTTATGAATCTGCCATAATAAGGAGATGGTGGGAACCGAAAGACTTACCTGATCAGAATCGATGGTGAATAAAGAATAGAAGCTGCCTCAATCGGAATCACCAAACATCCCGAAGAATATTATGGTTTCTCTCTCTTGAAATCGCCGATGGCAAGAATGAACCATGCCAAGATTGGAGATGTTCAAGAACGAACCATGCCAAGATTGGAGGTGTTCAAGAATGAACCATGGCTGCTGGTTCGTGGAATAACTTTTAGTAAAGCTTTGCTTCCCAAATCTTTGGCAAGACACTTCCAAGATCAAAGCCTTTTGCACCGGTTTGCAAAGCTTGCAAAAGCACGGCCAAAGTTGCAAAGTTTGCACCAATTTGCAGAAGTGACGGCCAAAGGACATTTCATGGAACAAGCAAACCTCACGGTCAAAGTAAAATTCACGGAATTGGTAGATTGCAAACCTCTTCCGGCAGCAATATCAACGTCAGTTGCAAACCCTGCAATTTATTTTCGTGAAATTTCTTTTGCTCTTGAAATTAATAGTTACGGAAGGTAATGACCATAGACAGCGAAAGATCCACGCCCACCGCAAAAATTGGCTTCAGAGATTTTTAACATAGGTCTCAAGAATTCTGTTCTCGTACCATGTTGGAATTTACCATTACAAAAATAGAGAAACTAAAAAAAATAAATGTATACGTGGTTCTACCTATATCCACAAAGATAAACCACTATGTGATCCATTTATACAACTCTTGCCTTTTAGAAAATAAATCCCATAACAATTATAATCCCAAAATAAAAAACTCAATTTAAGAAACCCAATATCTATTACAATATACTAAACTCAATATATGCTTTTTTATAACTGTCAACAATATCAAATACAGCCATGAATTTAGCCTCGCCAGTGTCGAAGTCTAAGGGCAACTCACAAAGCACCAAAAACAACAGGAAAAAGATCTACACAAAAAGTGACAAATAAAAAGTAAAAAATATCGTTATTATTGGTTAAGAATATATTTTGGGAAAAGTATATGTAGAGCCGAGGCTCTAAGTAATCAAATTGGAGCCTACTACAAAAATTTCACTAAAAGAAGTTGTTTTCATACCTAAATATCTTCAAATTGATCATCTCGATATCAAGATGTATGGACATAAAAAAAAAATGAATTTCAAGTTTTGGACATAGCGTATTTTGTAACGTATTTTTGGACCATCCATTTCCAAGATTTTCAAGTTTTCATAGATTTGTCGATCTACACTATTTTTGAAGCTTTAAACTTTATAAATAAAGATAAAAATATATTTTAAGGCTGTCACAAATATTTCCAGTATTGAAACTACATTTCTCGACACTATTTGAATGTAGGCTCTAATTTGATTGTTTAGAGCCTAGGCTCTATACAAACTGCACCCATATATTTTTAGATTATTTTCATAGTTTTCAAAATGGAGGGACCTTTCACATTTTTCTTTTTTTAATTTTTCTGAAATATTCAATTTGCAAATCAAAATTTTCAATTATCCATCTTTTCTAAATTGTTTTATCTTATGTAATTCTCACAATATAAAGTGACGACTTATTTAAGCCCTAAGTTTCTAGTAAACTACCAAGAACTCAAATTCTCAGTTTTTCACATTTAATAGTAACAAAGCACAAGTTTCACGTAGTTCGAAAGACTCAAAGCCTTGAACAATGCAACGTGCATTGCATATTCTTTACAAGGGAGATTGTCATTTATCAATGTGGGAAGAGTATGGCATTAAAGTCTTGTTTGGAACTTAAATAACAAAATTAATGTTCAAGAAAAAAGAAAAAAAAGACAAAAAAAGTTACAAGCATGACAAACTCGATGATCATAGGATGAGCTCATTTTGAAATTTAAGGGATAAAATCCAAAGATAAATAGTCTCTTTGTAGACAAACCCCTTATTATATATCTTTTCTAGAATAAATGCATAAATCAAAGCACATACTCATATTAGGTCTATCTAAAAACATCTTTAACAAAATATAAAGGAATAAGATCACGTTATAATATGAAAAAATTCTGTTCCCAAGTTAAGAGAGAATTGCAAGTTGAAAAATACGGCAGATATTAATAATATTGCAAGTAGAAAAATATGACACGTATGAAATAATAGAATGATATTTTGATAAATGTATGTTCCAAAAAAGTCAAACAGTGAAAATATATCTTCTAGGTTACATGCAGATACTATCCAAACAACATTCATCCATCTTTTCGGGATTTAGACATTCGTAGGAGATAACATTTATCAGGAGGCATTTCTAGGAAATGCATCTGCGGGTAGCCAAATATCCGGCATACATGTATTCTTAAATGATGTTTGGATGTATTCAATATCATTGATAATTCCTCTTTTCCATAAAGTTATTCTTGACAATGAATTTTTGTTGTTTGGTAGAGTATATTGTAAAGTTATCTGAGATATTCTTATTAATTATTGTAGTTCTAATTTTGCCTTTCTGAAATTTTATTTTTTTACCTTATTTAAAGTAATTTGCTAAAAAACTACATATTTTTAGCTAAAAATAGTTAAAAATAGCGGAAAACTATTAAAAATTTACATCCAATGAATACAATATATGTGCCAAAAATCAGTAAAATAAAAATTATCAAGAATACATTAATTTCAGATAAAATTAAGATAATTTTTTAAGGTAAAATTAACTGTCTTCTCCTCCTTGGAATGCACTAATCTTGAATCGCATGACAAAGTGATATTTTAAATAAGCATGTATTCTATGCTCCCGCAGGAGCATATTGTAAAAGTACTTCCTTGCGTAGAAAAACTACTTGGGAGAAATTTTTAATTTTTGTATTGTTCTTTTCTTTGATCAAAATTTTTGGGGACCACGAGATGATTATTTTTTATAGGGAAAAAAAAAAAATCAGATTTTGAGTTTTTAACTCTTGGATTTGACTTTTCAAAAATTGGATAACCTATATTCAACCTTGGAACATTAATTTTTAGGTATAGTTTGGATAGGGTTAGAATCTTACTTGTCTACACCTATATTCAATCGGGCCATTATTTTTTAGGTGTAGTTTGGATAGGGTTACAACCTTACTTGTCTACACCAGTGTTTAAAAACTGACGATTTCCTCTATATTACACAAGTCTTGAAACTCAAAAACTGGCCTAGAAGCTAGAAAGCCTCATATCCAAGCACTCGCTTGGCTCTTTGCTTCGTGAGTTCAATCGTTACTAAGTCTTGTCAAAACCCAAGTCAATTACTTTCTCAATAGTAAAGAGCCATTTTTTATGCTGCCCAATAGAGTGGTTTGATTAACTCATATTGCTCAGGGCTTTGCTCGTTGCGCTAACGACCAAACTTGTTGGGTAGCTAGAAACCCAGCCAATAATTTGACCTTGCTACTACTTAATGCATGTATATCTTCGGTTTACAAAATTCTCGGTATTGATAGGTAATGCATATGACAGAACACCTTTGCACTCACATGTAGTAGTCTTGAAAGACCAGTCAGTTAGTGAATGATACTACTAAGGGAACTCTAGCTGACCGGAGTGGATGCCTCTCTCGTGCTGCGCTGATAGAAAAAGCACCTCCCGCCAACTGATCCATCGCACCTTTATGGTGCATCAAATATGTCGGAACCAAATCAATTCTAGCATAGTATGGGTCTCAATTCAATTCTCTTTAAAACTCTCCCTCTCATATTATTAATATTTTTTAACATGTCTAATGTTTTATTAGGTATCTTTAATATTTTTTAACATGTCTAATGTTTTATTAGGTATCTTTAATATTTTTTAACATGCCTAATGTTTTATTAAGTATCATTTAATGTCGACCCTTTAAATCCTTATTTTTATTTTATGTTATTTTTTATCACAAATTTAGATTAATCCAAACATGATTTGAACCATTGAAACCACGATCCAACACGAATTTGTGGGTGAATAATTGTTTGATGGTTCTTGATTTTTAAAACACTTATAATACCTTTTCTTTTAATTGGATGATGTAGATTTGATGTGACAATATCATAAAAACAACCCATCTTTTAAGATATATGCTAATGTTACTTAAATCTATTTCGTCCTAATAAAACCTTATTTCTAAAAGTAATTTCTTTTTTTTTCAAAGGTACAAGGAGTGCAATCTAGAAGAGTTTAGTATTAAGCTCAGTCTCTTTCGTCTCCAAATTTCGGGAGTCCTAAAATTACTCTTTGATTGGATACTGCCCGACGGAATAAATGAACAATATAATCCCCTGGATGTGAAATCTCCAAACGTACGATCTTCAGTTGCATCAACTCACAAACCCTAAGCTCCTTACAAAAGAGCCCTTCTCTGTAAGCCCCACGAGCTTGGAAGGTAGAGAGAGAGAGTACTCTGTTGCCATGGTAAGCAGAGCATCCTCCTGCTAAAACCCTAGAACGTAGGGTTTTTTGGTGCCCATCATTTCTTTTCTAGAATCTTTCCTGCACCATTCATGGCTGCTCGTATTTCAGGGTATCGATATCGTCGCTGGTGGCAAGAGCAAGAAGACCCATCGCACCGCTCCCAAATCCGGTGATGTCTACCTCAAGATTCTTGTCAAGGTTTGAGCTTTCTCTCTCTCTTTCACTCTTTGTTTCTCTCTCATTCCTATCTCGTTTGCTCTCGCTCTATGTTTCTGCGTTTCTCTCTCATTCTGCTCTCGCTCTCTGTTTCTGCGTTTCTCTCTCATTCCTATCTCGTTTGCTCTCGCTTTCTGTTTCTGTGTTTTTCTCTCATCTAATTTATACTCCATGGGCTATTTGACCAGCTCTACAGGTTTCTGGTGAGAAGAACGGGCAGCAAATTCAATGCTGTCATTCTGAAACGTCTCTTCATGAGCAAAGTGAATAAAGCCCCTTTGTCACTCTCTAGATTGATCAAGTTCATGGCCGGAAAAGTGAGCATGCGTACTGTTTTCCTCCATTTCCTTTTAGTTCCCTTCTATTCCTCTGTTTTTTGTAGCATTTTGGGGACTGATGTGCGGTTTTTTTCTTTTTTCTTCTCTCTTTTATAACAGGAAGATAAGGTAGCTGTGATTGTTGGCACTGTAACGGATGACACTAGGGTTTATGAAGTGCCTGCTTTGAAGGTTACTGCTTTGAGATTTACAGAGAGAGCGAGGGCTAGGATCTTGAAAGCTGGGGGTGAATGCTTGACTTTTGATGACCTTGCTCTCAGGGCTCCTCTTGGCCGGAACACGGTAGCTCTCTCTCCCTCTCTCTGCACTTATAAGAATGGATTCATATTGTTGTCAAGTTGATAAAATTTGGATTTACTGAGATGTACTGAATAGATTGTGTCACCCATGTTCCACTTCGTGAAACGATGAATGGTTTGTGCTTAACCTAGTCCTGTAGACGTGAAGGCAGCGACTTGTTGAATTTTGTATGCCTAAAGGTGATAATTAAAGAAAAATAGAAGGATCAAACTCTGAAACATTGCCATGTGAGGCAGATAATGTAGAGAAGGGTGGATGTGCTCTGAATGCTGCGACGAATTTTGCAGTTTTTCGCTAGGAATTTTTATGTTTCTCTCTTCTTCTTCTTTTATATATATATATATATATATATATATATATATTGGATGTGCCAATTCTCTTTTAATTCACCCCTAAGGGACATCACATTTTGGTACTTAACTGTCTCCATGTCTCATTTTTAAACAAAAATTCTTTTAAATAATATAACTTCAAAAAAAAAAAATCTTTTAAATCTTATAATTCTTAAATTCTGATGCACTGGAATAACAGTTGTACCCTTATTTATAACATTCATGAATAAATTAATTATGGAGGTAATTTTACTAACAACTTTCGAACATAATACCCATTGAGAATGCGCTTGTATCATAATGGAAACAGATGACTATGTTGGTGATTTTAGAATATGAAATGTTTTAGTACTTATGGCTTCATTAGATTTGGTGTTTGTTTTGGAAGAGTTGGATGTTCTGGAAAATATAAAGCACTTTCATGTTTATCTAGTTTTGAATTCCTTATTGCAAAAGCATGGTTTCTTTATCATAAGGTCATCTTGTGCGGTAAGCAAGCTTGGGCCAAACCAACTTTTTTCAGTGGGTATTAGCAAAAATGCAGGGATTTTGGGTAAAACCTTTAGGGAATATGGTACGACATGGTCTCTATATTTTGTTACTCTTCTATTCATAAGTATTGTGCTTTGCCTTGATGGATGGCACACATATGTTCAAGCACATAATCTTGGACATATATAAAAATAACGATAAGCATCACTTGTAGTGATGCCCGCGACATACAACAACAATTGCATTTGCATGTCACATCAACAATTTGTTAACAACAGATTGTTGAGATGAACCTATCCATGAAAAACATGGTTTGGAATAACTATTCACATCAACTAGCATGATGTGCAAGTTTCTTCTTGTAAGCTGTAATTCATCACCTTACGTATATATATCTGTAGGGAATGAACTGATAGTTTTGTTTATGCAGTTTGGACTTTAGGATAATTAGAAAAGGAAAAAGAGAAAAGAAGAAGAAGAAGAAAACGTTAGAAGAGTTGTTTAAATGGGAGCATGTGGCCATGTGCATGCCCTCTTAATTATAAATTCTGAAGTTGAATTCTGCTAATTTTTTGCCTTGTTGCTCTATCATTGAGGCTGTAATGAGTCGGGTTTGATAGATTCCAGGTTAGACACCGATTGTTGGGTCTATGCCTACTGGACTTGGACCTAACCTGTTGGGTTGGGTCCAGGTTGAAAAATATATTATATTAATTATATTAATATGGTAATTATATGAAATAGTACTTTATATGTTATATGAGGAAACAACTGTTATTCCAACAATTGGATTTTTAGAAATCTAAATAAAGATATTGTTGGCTTTTCATATTTTTGAGTTACTTATTATCCTGATATGTGTTTTATTGTGTGGTTGACTGCCAACTTGTATTTAAGAATGTTTCTAGGATTAATATTTCCAACTATTTGGTTATCAAAAATTGAATTTATATGAATCTATTTTTTTATGAGGCATCTCATAAAACGACCTTTGAGTCATCGCCTTGTTGCCAAGCAAAAGAAACCAAAAGTCTTGGTTGTCCAATAATTTAGAAACCTAGTTTATCATAGCCATTTCAGTAAACACTTAATGAGCAGATTTTAGATTTAAAGGGTTAGTAGGTTAAGGGAAGCTCTATTGAGTCCATGTTTCACATACATGCTAGAGCGTGTAGATTAATTTTTGGGGAAGTGATGATAGGATCTGGACCATAACATCTTCACATAAAGTAGGATCATTGGAAGCATTATGTGACCTCCCCTTCCTGCTTCTTTCACCATCTTCAGGCCCTTGAAATCTTCATGAGTTCTCTCCCTTTTACTTGCATTTTCTCAAACACAACTTCAATCCCAATTGTGTGAAAGGAGGAAGAAGATTTGTCCATTCTTAGGACTTGTAATATGGGGTTGGAATTTCTTAGTGCAGCTGTAAGACTGGTCATGCTTTATGGGATAGGAATGTTGGGTGGTCAAAAAACAATATTTTTATGGAATGAGTGTAGTTGAGATGAAGATGTTGAGATGGATGAGTGGCAAGGCAAGAAAGGATATAATTATGAATGGATACATATGAGGGAACTTAGGGGTAGCTCCAATAAGCGATAAGACTCAGATAAGGCTCGTGTAGATTCCAACTAGTTGGGATAAGACTCAGATGATGATGATACAAGGTTGGATTAGGTTAGGTTAGGTCGGCCCAGATGCAACCCAACTCGATGTGGTCCAGGTTGGACCTGGTCCCAAACTCAACTTCTTGGGTCGAATGCCAGATCCAAACAGAGCCATGTTTTAAGGCCTGACCTTACTTGTTTCTCACTATTGCCTCCTATGTGGGATCTTATACTGCAAACAATCCCCCCCGTACCCCCCGTCTTCCCCCAATTGTGGATCTTGAGCATGTTTGATTGTGTGGATGTAGTATTTGTCAACTCAATGGAAGTGTAAGTTGTGAACTACAAATTCTCGTGCTCCCACCTATGTGGTTTTCATTTATATGGCCTTGGCGCTATCTAACTCAATTAGTGAGGTTTTAACTCTATGATTCACATGTATGTGCTCCCACACGTGAGTGTTTCATTGTAATCACTTTGGGGTTTAAACTTTAAGCGTTCCAATTCCACTACATCTCCAACCTACATTCCCTTATACTTCTTGCGTGCTTCTTATGGTATCTGTTTTATAACATTACGTTAAAAATAAATAAAATTAAAAGGTTAGAGCATTATGTTCTCTTCATCTATTTGAATTACCCAATAAATATGTTCAATGACCCAATCTATTTTGATTGATTATGTTGTTTTGGTTGCGTACCATCTATAACTGTTGTATCAAATACGCATCATAGAACTATAAGTTTGTCTCTTCAATTTGGTTTCCCAGCCTAAATGGATTTAATTCACATTTGGGAGTGTCAGTGCTATAGCTTTCATTGGTTGACATAGATGAGGAGCCCCAGCTGAGGCGAATCCACTGCATTTTCATACGAGAACACGCATCAAATGTGGTCATCATTCCCAAAATTGAGTGCTTCCACCTTGATAGTGGTGCAAATGTGCTGGTCGTCCCAATGTGGGCTGAGTTCTGGGCCCTTTCACAGGGCCTGTTGGGCTTTATTTCTAAGGCCCTTGAGTTTAACTGATGGGGACGAGTCCAGGGCCTTATTTTGAGGCCCTTATTTTATATGGTGGTTTAGTTCAATATGGTAAACATGGTCCAGTCCAGTCTGACAGGACTTGAAGGTCCGTTCTGACATGGGCAGGGTCCAATTTTCTTGTGTACTTTCTGAGGAAACAATTTTTGCTAATTACTATTTTGGGTAGTATGTTTGCTAAGTTCCCTTGAAGATAACTCATATTATATTATCAATAGGTTAATGCCAGTACCAACATCTATGACCTACATGGAGAGGTTGTTGATGAAGGGAATTTAGTGGAGTCAAAATCCTTCAGTCTGGGTGTGCATCAGCATATGTGATGACAAGAGAAGAGGAGAGAAAAAAGATGTTTTCAGAGTAGGGTATTTAGTCTCTGATTAGCATGAATTTTTCAGCATTGAAAATCTTGGACTCAGCTTGGGACTGGACCTGGCCTTGAGCTGACTTGCCAGAATACCATAGAATTTTTCAGGAAAAAAAAAATGGAACTTAGTATCACTAATATACTTGGGTAGTGCGTGAGCCAATCTTGCTTGAGCGAGCCATGAATTGACTTGCCAAGTTTTTCAACATTGGTTTATGGTAGATTATATTTCTCTTTTGATGATCATGAAGCCTAGATTTCAACCTTGTGGCTCTAATGTGCGTACATGAGGTCTGTAGTATTTCCCATTGCAGTGGGCCTTGTTGCTGGCACATGAGAGAGTTGCCTCCCTTATCAACAAGGTTAGTTGTAAGGATGGGATTTTGAAGGGTGGTGCATAAGCATTGTTTTCTTTTGTCAGATTGGTTGGAGTGATGCTCGAGTAAGCACACATGTAGGCGGCAGCTCTTAGGAGTAAGGGGCAGTAGTTATTTGATTCATTTTCGTGCTTCCCTTTTATGTGATTGACATGACTCTCTTAGTGGGATCACAAATTAGAAGATCTTCCGGGGTATTTCTAATGACTTTCGAGCGCTAGACAGCCTACCTATGATTGGGAGATCTGTCAGAGACAATTAGTGAGGATAAGATTTACCGATCTTGGTATAATGTTGTGCATAATTTGATGCCATGGAACGCACTTCTTGTTTATTGAAGGATTGAATGAATCAAGGGTGGTTATTCCTAAATGACCAGGTTTGCAAGGAATTGGGTCTGCAATGGTCTAGGCGGTGCTCCTAATAATTGTGACAAATTTTTTAGGGGCATGCATCGTTCATGAAGCTGGTAGAAGGGCAAATCATAATCCATAATCAGTTTGAATATTTCTCTTGCGGCCTGTCATAATAGCTAACTTCTTGTTTATGAAGGTGAAATTGGTTCCTATTTTTTGGTGGTATTCTGGACTTTTGATTCTTCTATTTGACAATATGTGCTTCTCTACTGCCAGTCATCTTTCATAAAAGAATATCTGGAACATTCTTGCGCCTTTCTCATGATGCTGAAATTTTTATTCTTGGGTAATGTATCTAATTGTGATTCTTCCATAATATATCTTTGTCTTAGAAGGAAAAACTGAAGGTTGCATCTTTTTTTTTTTTTGTCTATTTTTACTACTTTAGTTTTTGCTTTTGATTAAGAAAATTGGGATTGGCAGAATATTTGTTGGTACTATCCACAGTTTATGCCTAATGGTCTTGAGTTGTATTCCCATGCGGAATCCAGGTTCTTCTTCGAGGTCCCAAGAATGCACGTGAGGCAGTGAAGCACTTTGGGAAGGCCCCAGGTGTGCCTCACAGCCACACCAAGCCATATGTTCGATCCAAGGGCAGGAAATTTGAGAGAGCGAGAGGGAGGAGGAACAGCAGGGGCTTCAGGGTTTGAAAGGCTACAGGCAAGCCTTGGCACTTCTGTCTGGTGTATTATTAGAGGTCTGGTCGACTTTGCCTTTGATTTATAATTTTGGTGCAAAACATTTTAGAGAGCTGTGTTTTCATTCTCTTGGTGACCAAGGTTGTGCACCTGTAAGATCTTTGTTTCTTTTGAATGGATATATGGAATCCAATTTTCCAAACTTGCTTCTAAGTGTGCTTTGAGAGTTTATCCGCTTCAATAGATTTGCTGTGGTATCATTACCATTTATTACTTCTTGATTAATGTGGTTATATCGTCTTTGTTTGCATTTTCGATCTCTTTTCACATGGAAGAGTGGTGAGGCTTTTGTCATAGATTACAATCCTAGCACTCATATTAGAAACCTTTATCAGACAAGCAATTCCAAAAATTACGAATAGAATGTCAAATTTGAAAGATGATATCAAACCTTAAAACTTATTGAAGATGTTCCTCCAAAAATGTTTTTTGGAGATGGAAGGAAATTGACCCGTTTTAGATGCCTTTTGCAGCTAGTTGTTGAATATTGTCTATAAGCTTTGAATTTTTGTGAATATTAAGCTTGTGATGGGATTTTACGGCTCATCTCTGATGTCTAAATCACAACGTCCATAGCAGCAGGTCATCTGTGATGTCTAAACAACGTCCATAGCAGCGTTCCATGACTATCGAGTTTGTGAACTTGGGTGAGTTACTTGGACTCACCCTATGGGCGAGGCTGAGTAGGAGGCAAGTTCTACAGCAACTCGCCCCATCCTCATAAGTGTAGTCAAAATATAGAAGAATAGGAAAAAAAGTAGAAAATTTGGGAAACACCACTATATTTCTTATTCTTTAATATTCAGAATCTAACTCAAAATTTTCAATAATCCATATTATATATATATATTATCTTTTTATAGTCTTCTAATGATCTCTAGAACCTCTTTTATTTTATTTTTAGCTATTTTTAGAAAAACAGTTTTACCCTTCTCTGATTTATTTGGATTTATGTGATTTATTTGGATTTATGTGACTCGGCTGTATCCACTCATACTTGGCCCTTGGCCGATAGGAGTTTCTGAATGTTGGTCCATGGTGTGGGCCTGAAGTACAAAATAATGCTGCGCTCTGATTCATTGAAGAAGCTCAATTCTAGCCAGGAGTGTATATGTACATGGATGTATGGCTTTGTCCTAAAATAGAAAGACCAAAGTGGTAACTAACAAAACAGGGTAGTCTCATGGCCCTATGGGATATGTGGTCATGCGGCTCATAACTTTCAATTCATTGATTGGATCACTATGCTTCACCAAACATTATGATGCTAGTGGATATTTGAATACTCTCAAGAATACACGCACTCTTATGCACGCGAATATATACATATTAGAAGTCAATGCTTTGCATTGATTGCACTTCCTCCCAATATCTTGTCATGCATCGAATCGACGTCATTATCATTATCATCTAAGTTTTATCCCAATTATATGGATCAGCTACATTAATCATATGATGTTATTCTACTCTATCAAATGTCATACTTGCAATTAAGACTGCTGGTATAGTAGGGAACACTTTAGCATCAATATTATTAAACATGTTTAGGATTCATGATGATAAGATGTAATAGTTTTATGTTGGTTGCTAACCTAATACAACATTTCTTCTTTCTCCAAACTTGGAAATGGCAAATGACATTGAGGATTTATTTATTTTCTTAAATTCTCAACAAGTTATAAAAAAAAAAAATCCTCCAATTAAAACATAACATTTGTTTTATTAATGTTAACTTAGACACTAGAACTAGAACTCTTGATATCATGTCGTGCTACATGCCATGCCCGGACCTGGAGCTATTGAAGATAGGGGTGGCATTGGGCCTGACTAGACTTGGGATCGGATGGGTATACCCGACCTCGGGTCAGGGCATGGGTCCAAATTTTGGACTCAAAAAACTGTTCGTGTTTGAGTCCAGGTCCAGCTATACCCGACTTGTACCCGTAATCATAAGGTATATAATGGCAATCATTTGTCTTTAGGCGTGTGCTAGGTGTTCATATTGTTACAATATTTGCAATATTTACAGTATTAATGGCAAAAAGAAAAAAGCTCATAGCCATAGGGTAGCAATGGATCCGACTAGACCTGAGACCTGATAGGTCTTGATATGGGTTCAAATTTTGGACCTGAATACTATTCGGGTCCTGGTCCAGGTGTAGCTGGACCCGACCTGTTGCCACCCCTAATTGAAGATCATCTATTGGAAAAAATAAACAAATTCGATACGATTTGCCACCCTTAATTGAATATCGTCCTTGTGATTGTTAATGATGCAGTTTTGCATTTTTGGGGATTTAATTTTATATACTAGGGAACGGGTCACCTGCAGCACACGTTTTAAGGATGGTATCTATATTCCATTATTAAGTCAAAGGACCCTATCTTTAGAGAAAGTATAGAGTAAGAGACCTTTAAAATAAAGAGTGTAGGGTACATTGTAGGGTCATAGATTCTATTTTCTTGGGATATAAAAGACATCTTAAATTTAATTTTTATCTATTTCCTAAATTTTATGGAGCTCCTACTTAAATTGTTTTTTTTTTTTTTCTTCTAAAATTTAGTTTCCTTACCATCTATCGGGCCACCCTCTTTTCTCTCTCTCTCTCATCTGTGTTGGAGAACTCGCTCCGATAATTCTATTTCTATGGCAATTATTTAGGGACAAGATAGAAAGAAAAAAGATAAGTAGTGCATGATTCATTCCATATTTTATGTATAGGTTCTTTTTAAAATTTTAGATAATGAATGATTGCATGTTTTAGAACAATCCACTTGGAGAAAGAACAAGGAGTCACTATAATTGACTTTATTGGTCTCTTTCTTAATAGGAAACTCCATCGAATTGCTTGGTTTGATGCCGTTGAGAAGAGAAGTCTCTAGAAATGAGTTCTCTAGGTTTTTATGAAAATCCCAAACCCACCCACGTATAAATCTTATGTTGGGCAAAGACATATTTAATATGCAGTCATAATTATGGAGATTTTGCATAACAGGAAGAAGAGAAGTCTTAGATGTACCAAGTGAAGATTAAATTTTGTAGTAAGTGATAATTTCTCATTTGTTTTTTATAGAATGAGAATAAATGAGTAGTTGTTATGTGTTTATATATGGATCAAATAAGTAAAGGTGAGGTTTATGTTAGGTGATACAGAAAATTGTTTAACACAATGTTTCAAATGCATTGCACTGTACCAACTTTTATAAGTGTCTGTGGGAAAAGAAGAAGAGTAATCACCTAGGTCTCTACATCCAAATTTTGCAATTCTACATTTATATGATTATTTATGTGAAGGAAAATTGTTTCATGTGGGTTAGATTGCATTTCTACATATGCAGTCCAGAAAGTGCAAAGCATCCTTCTGAAAGATGGATGCAAGTAGGTGTTCCATCTTTAAAAACAATGGAAACTAATGGGCCAAATGTTTTCTTACTAGAATTATTATTTCTATTTTTTAAAATTTATTTATTTTTTCATATTCATGATCTCTATGTTAGAGATTATATGTCATTAAAAATTAAGTCTTAAAATCCATCTAAAAAATAGATTTATTAACAGACTTGCATTTCTATATATGCAAGCTTGGTCGCATAGAAATTGGGTTCTTATGTGAATGCTTATTACATTTCAATGTAATATCCATTGCATATTCACACAATTATTTATACGATAGCTTATTTTCATTTCTACATGCAACACACGTAATCCAACTAATCTTAGTCAAGCCATGTCCTCCAAAAAAACCCCAAGTTATGAAAATGAAAATTATTTCAATTTCACATAAGAGAGGAGACCATATTCTACCGCATTCCTCCAGAAAATGATATTTAATAGGTGTCCATTATCTTGATTCTTGAAGATAAGGAATTAATTAACATGTCTTTAGGTCTATGTTGAAAAAATTCTACGTATTTTTAAGAATTTCCATTATTGAAAATCCTTTCCCCCCCCCCCCCCTCCACACACACACACACAAATTTTATGTCATTATATTCCTATATGTTTTTTTATCTTTCTTTTTTTTTTTAAATATAAAAATGACGTAATTGGCCTTAACACCTTCTAGGTCTTAAGTTCTTCCCAGACTCCCAAGAGAAAAACTTAGAATTTTGAGGCCCTGTTTGGTTCCCTGGAAATAGGTGTTCTAGGAGATACATCTCCTAGAATTAGTATATCCTATAATTAGTATCTCTTGGAATATGGATGTTTACTGCTTGGATATCATCTAATAAGAGACATGTAAGATGCATATCTATTGTTTGAATTATATTAATATTATTATATTATAAGTCTACTGGATGCGGTTCGACTGGAAACAGCTTGAGTCAGTAGTCCCCAAGTCCCCATATTATGGGGGACCGTCAATCACATCTAGCAAGGTTTGGAACGAGTGCTTTGACCTATGCTGGGAGCATTTTGGGGTGTAGGTCTAACCACCTGAACTCCTCGTTCTGGCATGCTATAGTGCTCTCTTGACGATTGGAATACAAGATTTCCAGTAAGCTTGATGGTTTACAAACCATCGGTGTATTTTGTTGCGCTTCCATCACCTTTGTAAAGGGGTTTATTAGAAGGTTTGAAATTACTAATGCATTTTGGACGGGGGCAGGATTATCGAAGGAGACTCGGCAAATGTCATTGCTTGGAGTAAGAGAAATACCCATATTCTTTGGAGATTAAAGATTATTTTTCATCAAATTTGAGATATTTTGTCAATCTCTATGGCAATGGTCCAACATTGTTATAGAGAGGCGAATGAAGATGCCGATGTTCTTGCCAAAAGAGGAGTCCATACTCCCTTTCTGTTGGTTACTTCATTTATGTGTCTTGTGTTTTTGCTTGAACATCTTGTATTTTATATATAAATTAATGATAAGTTGTATGTTACCTTAAAAAAAAAAAATCACCATTGTGAAGGGGCGCACTCCAATACCATTGATGTCCAATAGCTTTGCTAGTAATGGCTGGATCTAATAATATTATAGTGTAATTTTATAATATTTTATTGTGGGTTATTTTAGGGTACTCTTACACATGAAGTATTTTCTTAATGTACTCAATATTTTTGGACACTTGGTTCTCTTGATTTATAATACAAAATTTTTCAAACAAAGATATTTTTGGTCATCAGGAATGGTAGAATATATATTTTTATAATTTTTCAAACAATGGCATTGTTTTATTATTAAGAATGGTAGAATAGATATTTTTATAAGAAACTAAGGGCATTCTATTTAAGGGTGTGGTTTTTAGAAGGTTACAACCTTAAACAATACAATTAAGACACACCTCCAAATCTTATCATAAGATGTAATTTTGGTGAAAATATTCTTAGGATTATCTTAAAATCTATTTTCATA
>NW_006500000.1:463074-474147 GCF_000471905.2 Amborella trichopoda
AACTTTACTAAAAAAATCTCAAGAATTTAGTAAAAAATCGTCCTGCCTTTCTGCCCATTTCAAAACATCGTTCAAAATAAAGGCATCCTCCATTTGGATTACAGAAAAAGGGGAAGACCATTTTTGTCCAAAAATCAAATTTAAGTCGGCCAATAAAAATAAAATAAAGGCATCCTCCATTTGGATTACAGAAACAGGACAAGACCATTTTCGTCCAAAAATCAAATTTAAGTTGGTCAATAAAAATAAAAGAAAAAATATCTCCATACTCTTTATTTTTAAGTTTCATTTCACAATAGACTCGAGATTTTAAAAGATATCTTGAAGTGTGACAATTGTAGATATTTTTTAAGCCAAACAAATCTCAAAAGATATGTTTTTTTTTAAAAGTCATCTTCCCAAACTTCTAAAGAGAGAAGGGCTTCATGAATGTGAGAGGTTATTGGAAAAAGGGAGAGATGTGTTTTGAAAAAACATAAGAGGATAGAGAGAAACCCATGAAGAGAGAAAAGAGAGAAGTTTGAGGTACATAAGTAAAAAGAGAAAAATAATTGAGTTTGAGGTATATAAGTGAAAGAGAAATAATTGAATTTAAAAAAAACATATTTTTTTTACATTTGTTTATATTAAAAAATAGATTTATTAAAACATATGTTTTGAAACTTAGGTTTATGAAGAAATTAAAAAATCATATTTATTTATATTAAAACATAGATTTATTAAAATATATGTTTTGAAACTTGGGTTTTTCGAGAAACTAAAAATAAAAAATAAAAAAATATTTTTCTCAAAATAATGCGATGGGTTTGGACGGCTAATAAAAATAAAATGCGGTGAGTGTGTAGATCGAACACGCGACCTTCAGATCTTTAGTCTGACACTTTGGAACCAGTAAATAAAGACGGCGGCTTTTTTTATAAAAATGGAGATGGGTGACACTTTAAAACTTGAAATTTGGGAGTTAATAGGGTTAACAATGGCTGGGGCTTCTGCATCAAACAAGCTCCTGAGTTTGGGAACAAAGATAGTGGCGGTAGGAAGGAATTACGCAGCTCATGCCAAAGAGCTCGGCAACGCTGTGCCAAAGGTCGCCTCCATTTTCTCTTCTCATTCATCAAAATCTCCCCTTTTTGCCACGGTTCCATGATTCTTTTTAGGGAAATGTATATTCTATTTATTAGCTGACAGTCTCTATATGAATTCATATTGCTTTTCGAATACGATTTTCTTTTTCAATCAGATCTTGCTTACTGATCAAGTGTGATGATTTGCTTCCTCTTGATTTTGTGATCATTTGTGTACCAATGTATCTCCCATTTAAATGTGAAATTGGAGAGCTGCAACGGTTTCATTATTTCAAATTGTAAATCCCTACAATCCAAGGATTTACAACTAGGAATAACTGGTAAAATCCCCTTAATCAAGGGATTATATTTGGCATGTAATTGTAATATAAGTATCCCTTTTGGGGTAATAACAAGAAAGGTCAATTCTCCAAAAATTAACTATCAATAACGATCCAATCCGTCACTCACCAGTGATTTCTTCATCTCTCTTGATCGTAGAGATTTTTTTAAGGAAGGTAGACATTCCCGTTGTATCTTGCTTTCATCTTTCATCCATTGATTTCATCTTGCTGTTGGTGTACCATATTGCTGCATCTTACATCCCGCTGATTTCATCTTGCTATCGGCGTGTCATTATTTTTGCATCTTGCATCCCATTAATTGCGTATTGGGTTTGCAAGTTTTGTAACTTGAACGAGATGCAAATGGAGAGGGTTTTGCAAGTTTTGCAACTTGGATGAGTTGCAAAATTTAGAGGGTTTGCATGTCTGCAAGCGTGATTTGCAAAGGGCACTTGGATGTTCTTGGAGCGTAGGATCAAAGATGTTTTTAATCTCCAAAAGATAGTTCAAGAGGCTGTGTTTGGCGGAGGTAGTGGGTGCATGTTTAGGGAGTTCTTTGCAAGGTGGAGGCTATTTCGTACATGAATTGAAAGAGGGATATGACGGTACCTTTCTATTGATCTTGGGACTCAACTTCTTTCTCTGGGTTCCCTTATTTTTCTTCTGATCAGAGCCATTCAAGATCTCCATTCGAAATCACTTGATTGGCATCGAACAGAGATAAAATCCGAGCCATTATCTTCGCTCAAGCTCCTAGCCATATTCTTGACCTCACGCTGTCATGGTGGCCTTCGAATCAAGGCTGAACTCGTTCCGAGCAAATCAGGCCAGGACCTGAGACTTGCCCATGGTTGAGTCACTGATGAGCACCATCTTGAACACGTAGTCGATATTCCGGCTCGGATTGCTCGCCATAGTAACACACCACCGAGATTCTCTCTTACTAGCTTCCCTCTCTCTAGAAAGAAGCCTGTAAATTCCTTGCTACTTGTATTCCATTGACGCAGTTCCGTCAAATTTCCCTATTCTATGTCTATTGCCATAGACAACCAAAAACCTTGTCTGTCTGAAGACTCCACCAATGTCATCCCTGATGGGAACACTATGACCAATGGTAATAGCTTTTCTTCCTTTGTTAGTGATTTCACTAGCCTTTTTCATTTGACCAACAATGACAATCCTGGTAATATTCTTGTCTCTCACATCCTTGAAGGTGAGAATTATCCACAATGGAGTCGAGCTGTGACTACTGCTTTGAGTGCCAAAAATAAGCTCTCCTTTGTGGATGGTTCTTTAATCATACCTCCCATCTCTTCTTCTAATCATTTTCTATGTAAAAGATGCAATGATATGGTCCGATCCTGTATCTAAAATTCTCTCAATAAAGAGATTGCTGAAAGAGATTACTGATAATATTTTTTATAAAACCACAGCTCAAGGCATGTGAGATGATTTGAAAGATCGCTTTTCTCAAAGCAATGCACCTCGTCTTTTCAAGTTACGACGGGATCTTGCACTTGTTTCTCAAGGTTCTTCCACGATTTCAGCTTATTACACCAAACTTAAATCTCTTTGGGAAGAACTTGCTTCTTATACCCCTCTTCCACCTTGTTCTTGTGGGTATTCTAAGGCCTTGCATGACTATCTACAACATGACAGATAAATTTCATTTCTCATGGGACTCCATGAGTCTTATCACCCAATTCGAGGCTAGATCCTTCTAATGGACCCTCTTCCTAAAGTCAATAGAGCTTATTCTCTTCTTTTTCAAGAAGAAAAGCAGTAGCAGGTGGCTACAAAAACAATTTCCGTCGTAATTTGATCATCCCACATGCCTTGAGCAGTGGTTTCATAGGAAATACTATCAACAATCTCTTTATTGACAGAAGTTTGGATCCAGTATCAGACCATGTCATTGCATCTTTTTCATAGAAGTGGGTATATAAAGTGACTCGGTAAGGTAAAATGACAAGGAATTGGTGGAAGGGAGATTTTGATAAGGGAAAATGTTCTCATGAAATACTGACAAGGAATTAGTGGAAGGGAAATTTTGATAAGGGAAAATGTTCTCATGAAATACTACATCAGAGAAGTGAAAATAGAATTGGTGGAAAGGTTGAAAATAGAATTTCCGATCCAGGATCGGACCATGTCATTGCATCTTTTTCATAGAAGTGGGTATATAAAGTGACATCGGTAAGGTAAAATGACAAGGAATCGGTGGAAGGGAGATTTTGATAAGGGAAAATGTTCTCATGAAATACTACATCACGAGAAGTGAAAATAGAATTGGTGGAAAGGTTGAAAATAGAATTGGTGGAAAGGTCAAGAAGACGGTAGCCTTTTTGAGCATGGGATAACCAAGGAAAACACATTTGCGAGTGCGAGGGTCGAACTTATCCTGATTTGAATCGATTTTTTTTTTTTCATTGACCCAAATGGGATAATTATATTACAATTACATGCCAAATATAATCCTTTGATTATGGAAATTTTACAGGATATATGCTATTCCCAGTTGTAAATCCCTGGATTGTAGGGATTTTTATTTTCTCCCTTAGACAACCCTCTTCAACTTCGAGTTTTTTGTGACTCTGATTGGGCAAGTTGCCTTGATACCCGCCGCTCTACCACTTGATATTGTGCCCACTCTCTTATATCTTGGAAAACCAAGAAGCAACATACTGTTAGTCGGTCTTCCGCCGAGGCCGAATACCGAGCTATGGCTACTGCCAGCTGTGAGATCATTTGGTTACGCTCCCTGCTGCATGACTTGGATGTTTATCACTCACCACCTGCCGTTCTTTATTGTGACAATCAAGCTACACAAAGCTACATTATAGATTTCAGTGATGCATGACAGTCTCATCTACTCTTTTAATTATTAAGGAAGGAAAAAGGGATGGTCTCTTCTACTTTGAGCATCCTGAATATCTGTAGTAAGTTTGATTTATTCGGTATTTGTGAATTAGTTTTTGCAGTTTCAATACCGTTGTATTTTCTACTGTGAAATCTGAGAGAAGCTCCTCTAAGCTTCTTCTTGATGACATTTTCAACATGAAATTGTTGGCTTTTGTTTGTATGCCATTTCTTCTAATAATGCATGGAGGATATTGCTTGAAATTGTTACCAGGATTTTACTTTTCATTATCAATGAAAAATGGAGTCCATATATTCTGTTTGATCCCTGGATCTTTGAGATGTTAGGCGAGCGGTTAATCTTATTTATATTGTGCTTGATTTACTCCTTCATTCAATTAGGAGCCAGTTCTATTCTTGAAGCCCACATCTTCTTATCTTCAAAATGGGGGTGCCATTGAAGTCCCTCATCCTTTGGAGTCATTGGATCATGAAGTCGAGTTAGCAGTCATTGTTGGGCGAAATGCTCGTGATGTACCCCAAGGAACCGCCATGGACTATGTTGGAGGTGCTCTCTGCTTTCGAGAAATTTTGTCCTTTAAATACTTTTAAGGGAGTATTTTAGTAAAAAAAATTGATTTGCATGGTAGCAGGCGATTTACTTCTCTCTCTCTTTTTCTTGCCCCTCCCTTGAAGAACCAAGCAATGGTACTTTCGTTTTTTTCATAATCAAGCAAGCATCATGCCAGTGACCTCTAATTGTTACGTGGCTACATATACTAGTACTAATTGTTACACTTATAACTGTAGAACAGATTATTTCGTGATAAAAGTCTTGATAATTGCACTGAAACAGATCACGCCCCAGCCATGAACTTTGTCACTGAATTCTGGTTATAACTTGGGTAGTATATTTCTATTTCTCATCTAGGTCATGCTAATGTGTGTTAAACAAACAGGTACATGATCACATTGATATCTCATATTATCTACCTTAGTAACATTGACCTTGGACCTAGAGCTGCTGATATTTATATTCTTGCTGTCGTTACATTTACAAAGGAGAATCAGGTTTTACAACTTTGCTTAGAGGATCATTCTTAGCAGATTGTTGGCAAATATAGCTATGGGTGATATATCTTTGTGGCCCTCATCCTCACTCCTCCCTAACTCTCTAATTTGCCAGTCCATGTTTTTCCAGCTTCTTTTCTATTCCTTTCTTTCTTTTATTAGATGTGTACATCTCTAATTCTTTTATTAGGGGATACTTGATGTGTGCTTCATAATCAGTGAATCGGTTATTTATCAAAAAGAATGAATGTAGCTATGGATGGTTTTGACTTCTAACTACAGTAGACACCAATCTATGGGATGATTTAAAAGCTCAAGAAGCTCTTTAATTTAGGATTAAGTTGTTGGAAGAACTTTTGAATTTTTCCCTATATTTCCCCTTATATTGGTCCTTTACTTCAAAAAAGAAGCCCTTTAAAATTAAAGGGTTCCTAAAAAAGAGTTTTGTATTTTTTACTGCAGTGGCCCTAAAAAATAAGAGTTTTGTATTTTTTACTGTAGTGGCCCTTTACTTCCTGCATATTTGATCTTCGATGCATGTCTTTATGTCTAGCTCTTCGTTTTTTATTGTATATAGTGTTTCCCTAGCTCTTGGTTTTGGTTTTTCCAAACTCTTGCTTGGGTTTTCTACCGTTTCTTTTTCCTCTCTTTAATGCTTTTTCTCTTTTTTCTTAGAATCAGCCAGGTTTGCATATTTGCCAATTCAAATTGGATTGACATGAAAAAATGCTTCATCAACTGATCTGGTTCTAATATCATTGGGTTTTCTCTTTTGATCAAGATAATGACCATCATTGGGTATTCTGGATGCTGGACCTACTCTACCTTCCATTTGCATATTAACTGATCTATTTACAAGATTACTATTTGAAGGCCCAAGAAGTTGGTATATTGATTTGTGATGAGTATCACGTATTAGTTATTACCTTTAGCAAGGCTGCTTGCTATTCTCGTTAACAGTCTTTTGCAGTCAATAGAAACCATTATCTCTGCTAGAATTGTGCAAACTTGTTTTCTACTAGTCCATCTGCAGTAGCTGAGGAGAGGCCACTCCTTGTCTACTTAATTTATCAACCAAGTCTTGAAAATATTTCTATAAAACCCACACTTTGGGCAAAGTTCATAGCCTATTAAATGCATAGATTTGCATGGTTTCTCTTGTATGCCACAATGACAACGTTGAGCCAATTTTCTGATCACCAATGTGTTGGAATATTACTCAGGAAAGCAACAGTTCAAGAAGGTTTAGCCCTTTTAGCTACTCCCAGTCAATCAGCCTGCGACATTGTCTGCTGCTCTTGTACAATCTTTGCAACAGGGACAATGCATTAAAACTAAGTTGATGGAAACATTATATTATGATTTTGTTTAAGAGTCCTTACCTTCTGTCATTTTAGTGGAGTCGACAATGTCGATCAAGCTGTTAGCGAAAAAAAATGAAACTTTCAACTGAGCATCGAAGAAATATGGTTTTCTACACCTGAAATCGATTAATAAATTATATGCATCCAATCTCAAATAGTTGGGAAAAGGCTCTGAGGATGATGATAATATGAAGGGTTACTTGCGTCAGAAGCAGTCTAGAAGGATTAAAGGAGTTGAAATTTCTCTAAAATATACTTGTTGATATGTGAAGATGAATCAGACTTTGTAACTAAATCTAGAGTAGTCATAACAATTGATTAGGTAAACGTTAAAAAAAAATAAAATTGATATGGTAAAATGCACTATACTATGTGGCTTTGTGCAATAGATATCTGGAATCTAGAATTCTTATGAGGAAGCCAACAAAGATATGGCATGTAGGATTTGTTGGAGTGAGGCCCTAGACAGTTAACTGATCCAAAATCTCTGAAGATGAGAATTAGAAGTGAGAGCTTCAGGAACAAGACAAATGAAAAAGCAACTAGGAAGTTAAAGAGCAAGAAACATGACAGAAATTAAAGAAGCAATAACTTGAGGAACACGACAGACATTAAAGAAGCAAACACATGTCCTAGAGCAACTAGAAGTTATCTTTAAGCTCTTCGTGTTTTTTTTTGAAATTATCTTTATGCTCTTTGTGTTACAGTTGCTGGACATGTAAATTTCATGTGCTTTGCCATAACAACCTAACCTGAGATATATTTGAAGCTTCAATAAGTATAGAAAAAACCAAAAGGATTTTTGGTAAGCGAAGAACTATGAAATCTTCCTGAAGTTGCAATAATATGTTGTCCTAAAGAAAGAAATGGGAGGTTCTTGGTGTCTCCCTCAACTGGAAACCAAATACTGTGAAGTTTTTAGGAAGAGTATTAATGAAAGAAATACAAATAGAGTTCCGAGGGCTTGTATTGGATTGTATATTTAGTGTGTGCCAGTTTCTAGTTTGCCTGCCAAAATGATGGATTAGGGTTTTCCAAAATAAAGGATTTTGTTTAGTCATGGCTTTGATTCTATGTCAGACTTGAGTGAGACAAGGAATAAGGACTTGAATAACGGAAAGATATATTCCTTTCTGGTAGGAACAACTAATCGAATATAACTCTCCTGTGTTTTAAAACCTTGATTAGAAGGTCGGATCGATCATTCGGGACCAATCCAAGTTGCCGATCCCGGCTGGATCTGGCTGATTCTTTGGTGTGAGATTCAGTTCCCCAAAAAAAAATGATATAAAAAATTTTAAATTTGAAAAAAACTTAAAATTGAAAAAATTAAGAAAATGAAATGGGTGGGAACCAGGCAATTCGACATATCTGAATTACCTGGTTCCCTTACAGACTTGCTTGGTTCCTTGATAGAACCAGGTGATTCTATCAAATTCGAAACAATTCTTGGTTCCAACTAGGAACCAGGTTGGACCCTACCAATTCCCAATCCGAATCGGTGATTCCCCGACTAGATCGACGATTTTTAAAACACTCGAATACTATTACGACACATCGACAGTCTCTCATGCACTCCAATTGACTTGCATTTGCAGCTGGTGGTAATAGCACCTTTTTTATTCTATACTTTCTCTTTGTTGATGGTTTGGTAACTATATTTAGATGAGAAGGTGATATGGCCCCCTTTTTTTGGTAGTCTTCCCCCCCTCCCTCTAGAAGTGTCTCTTCCTTTATGTGCTCATCTTTCTTCCCTGTTAGGAGATTTGGAACTTTTAGGCCATTGGGTATGGCATAAAAGATTTCTCCAGATGAAATATTTGGACAATTATATCTGCAAGTTAAATGCTATTAATTTTTAGATAATATGATAATTGTTTGGGTAAATATAATGTGTATAATGAATTTTTGTACTTTATATTTAATCTATAAAAAAGATCAGGAGCTTTATTCAATTGGAGGCCATCTTTCTCTTCACTGTCTCTAATCATAAAAAGGATCTTTGCATTTCAACATGTCAATGGTGCTTTTGAATCCATACTCTATAGTTTACATTTCAAGTATTAGTAGAAGTTTGGCAGTTAATGCCTACTGATTCAAATCACAGGTTATGCACTTGCCTTGGACATGACTGCCAGAGAAATACAATCTTCTGCTAAGGTATACATCTGAGCTTTTGTATTTTAAATGTTGATTTTGTTACAAATTTTTTTAAAGAGGAAATATGTAAGTTAAGTTGCTACATTTAGCCTTTGTCTATGGAAGCTAACAACTTTCTTCAATCTTGTCGCATCATTTCAATCTTGTCGCATCATTTGAACTTCACCACTTAAGGGATGTGCACTAGATTTTGCTACATTTCGCAGTCAGACTTGGATGGTTTTGTGATCTAAACTGCTCAATCGACCTGTGGAACATTGCTTTTTGTGAGGTTGTTTTCATAATCAATGGAGTCATTCCCTTTTAATGGAAGGATGTGGCTAGATCCCTATGCCTTTATATTAGGAAGATGAAGGTAATATAATAGTATACTTAGGCCTTCATGAAGGTACGGCAATTTTCTCTATACACACAAACAGGAGCATGTGTTTGAGTTCGTGTATGTGTGCGCGCGCGTGAGTGCGTGTGTGCGTGTGCTTCTGAAAGATGATAATGCTCATATATTGCCTGTTATGTGCTCTCAACTTTTCACTGTTATTCATCTACAATAGTAATTGTTGTCCTTTTTGTGTACAACCAGTGGTCAGGTCTTTGTGGAGGAAAATCGTTTTGTGCCATTTGGTTGTGTACTATATATTATTAGTTACCCTCCACAATCACTAGTTTCAAAATTGGGTTAACTACCTATTCTAAGTTTCAATCTCTTCTTCACTTGAACTGAGAATTGTAGTAAGAATTACAACGATTAGATTGACTAGCAACATTGGTGCAGAGAGGTGGCACGGACTAGGTTTATGAACCTATATTTTCTCAATAATTACTTTCAGTTGTCTACTGTCGAGAGAGATTCTTAGCATGTCTACTGGTTTCTCACACATTTTTCTATCTCTAGGCTGCAGGGCTTCCTTGGACAGTTGCCAAAGGCCAAGACACCTTCACCCCCATTGGTTCAGTTGTAAGATCTCTTATATACCATCTATTTTGGCATTGGATTCTCCATTAAGCAGCATTGTACCTTGGTTTGAAATTTGTGTGCTCAAGATGCAGTGAACTTGTATATATTCACACACACAAACACATGAGAGTTTCCATAGAGAATATACTCTCTTTTCTTATAAGTTGCATCGACAACCCCCCTATTTTTTAATAAATTCCTGTACACTCTTTTAAACTTTATTTTAAGACTCTCGCAAGATGGCATCATGGCATCAAAAGCACAACATTTGAAAATTTCTTTCCTATACTGAAGTAGGTGCTGAATCGCATCGAATCTTCTATTCCAAAGGAGCAAATGTTTTGTGACTTGGACTTAAGTTGGTCAAAGTCTCTAAATTTGGAGTTTGTGTAGCTCCTATCTATGGAAAAATATTTTTCAAATTTCAATTTTTAGATCATGATGTTTATTAAGTTTTACCTTCTTGAGATGAAGTTAAAAGAACATGATGTATCTGCATATATGTAAAACATGGATTGTTGGAGGGTTCTCATTGTAACCTATAAGAAAACTGGGTATGTTGCCTATAAGAGACACAATCCCCACCCTGAACCCTCGCCCCCCCAAGGGACCCCTTAAACTTTTATTAGATTCGCCTATTTATTTTTACACACACACTTAAAATATTAAAAAAATAATTCTCAAAAAATAAATTGATCAAAATACCCCTTAAACTTTTATTAGATTCGTCTATTTATTTTTTGCTAATTATTTTTTAATATTTTATTAGATTCGCCTATTTTTTAGGAATAGACACTCAAAATTTCAATTGATTTGGATTAGTAAAAAAAAATATTAAAATTCAAATACGAAATTCAATCGTAACAATTAGATTACCCAGATTCAATTTGGGCCATTGGGCCTTTACTGTAGCTGTCAGTTAGTAGACTGATCTCAGATTCTCCGAGAATTATTATTTTTTGGAACTTTGTGTCAATCCAATGGCAATCTTACAAGCACCATTTTGAAATTTAAGGGACAAGAATGATTGGATTGTGACCTTCATGTACAAAAGATAAATGGTCCCACTAAATTTTTTAAGGGTATTTTGATCAATTTATATTATACAAATTAATTTTTTAATATTTTTATTAGTGTGCCTTGATGAGAAGAATAGATGCCTAAATTTTCACATGATTTAGATTTGTAGAAAAAAATTAAATATGAAATAAGGTCATGTCCGTCAGATCGGCTCAGATTGAATCTGGGCCATTGGG
>NW_006500000.1:475963-496146 GCF_000471905.2 Amborella trichopoda
ATATATATATATATATATATATATATATATAGAGAGAGAGAGAGAGAGAGAGAGAGAGAGAGAGATGTTCTTTCTGAGTTTCATACAAATAACTTGCCAATAAAGTAGATAATCTGCAATAACTTACCTAAGTAAATAGATGATTTTGTATAATTGATTCAGCATGCTTCAGCTAGTTTATTAGCGATTTCTGTTGCTACATGATTGATGCAGCATGTTTCAGCTAGTTTATCAGCAAATTCTGTTACTATATGAGTTCTTCTTTGGGATGCCTCCCTGTTATCTATTATGCATGGATGCTTCGTAATAGCTGCCAAAATCCTGATGGGTTTTTTGAAAACCTTTGGAAAATGACCATGGATTGATGGTGAAGCTGTGACCACACCTGTATCCGTGCATCATACCTGTTGAAAATGGCAAGTCATCCAGTGGTTTTACAAATAACAAACCACATTCGGGCTGCAGTTTCACAATGAATTCTCTAATGAAATGGCTATTTTTTTTATTTTTACTTTTAGTAACATTTTTTACTGCAAAACTGTATTCTGTACAATTGTGGGCTTTAAGCTGGTAAGACAACAAAACAATGGGGTATCGAGAGACAAAATTGTGTGTTCTTTTTGTCATATGAAATTTGGGAGACTAATGAAATAGGTATAAAAGAGTGTGGTGGTAGGCGTAGTGCTTACTCTGTTTGGTTCGTGCAAGGGGTATCACTGATGACAGGCATGCAGCATTTCTTGGTTAACTCATCCGCAAGGGTGTTACCTTCTACAAAGTCTATTGGTAAGTAATTTGAGAGAGGATGTCATGGATTTTGTTGAATGCTTGGTGCAGTCTCCATGGGCAAGTTGTCTCATGCAGGCTCATGTTATGGTGTTCGCTGAATCGCTCTGGATGAGCAAGTTGTCATCCCATTGGCTGTAGAAGTTTTTGAGAACAGCCAGAAGTTCCCAGGTTTCGGCGAAGTTTGCATCTCCATGGCCTGCAGGGAGTGAAAATGTTTAGGAGGATATGTCCCTGGCTGTTTGAGTATATACTTCCCTAATTCCACTGGGTCCTGGGTTTCCTTTTGAATCAACATTGAAATTAAATTTGTTTGTTCCAATTGTCTTGGGGAAATGTGGGGTTGCGTGTGGTGGACAAAACAATGTCATTCCATTCAGCTGGGAACATGACTGTCAAGAAACTGACTAGATGATAAATCTTGAAATCAGACTGGATGCCTGCTTTTTGAGCAACAAACTGCCTAGGGAAGCAAACACTAGCCAGACTTGATACATATTTTGTATTAAAAACCGTGACAGTCCAGGTTCCTTCATCCATGGGAATCTGCTGGTTTATATCAACTGGTAATGATACATAAGGGTAGTAGTCATATCAAGAATGAACACATGCATCTGACTTGGATAATTATTCTGCATTACCGTAGTTTCATGTGCAATTCTATCTCACTTGAATGGCCTATTAAATTTGGACCCTGTTCTGACTCTTTTCTTAGTGTTCATTGTCTTTTATTGCATGATCTTCGAACTTGATTATCCATTGAACAACCTGGTATATTGGCCACTTTGCCATAGAAAATTGGAATTCCCTTTGATCCTCCGGAGGAAAAGAATTGTCCTACTACAAACTAGGCTTATCATAGATAATCTAGGTGTGGATGTGATAGCATTTTTTTTTTCAGCCAATTTGAAAGCTCTGAGAAATTTTTTACAACGTTCTTCAATGTGCTAATGTACCAGTTTTCTTCCCTGCAGATACCCACGTCTATGGTGAAGGACCCTCATGACTTGGAGTTATGGCTAAAGGTTATCATCCCAAGTCATGTCGTTGTTTTCTGTATTTTTCTTTTCTCTAATTCATTGGCATATTTCCTTGCTCCTTATGTTTCTTTCATTATTGTATTATATATGAGTTGACAAGAAGGGATTACGCAGGTAGATGGTGAAACCCGACAAAAGGGTTCAACCAAAGATATGATGTTTAAGATCCCATTCCTTATCAGTCATATAAGCTCTATTATGACTCTTTTTGAAGGAGACGTCATACTGACTGGTAATGGCTTGAATTTTTCAGCATTTTTCTACCAACTTACTTGACGTCGATCTTTTTTTGTTTTCTGCCATTTTTGACCATTGAAAGCTCCATATGATAAAATAAAACGAGAAAATACTGAAAAGTTTCTTCGAACTTTATATTACAAAAATTAATCAGTTAATTACTTTGAATTGATTATTTACTAGGTACTCCACCAGGAGTTGGTCCTGTAAAGGCAGGACAGAAGATAACAGCAGGTATAACAGGCCTGGTTGAGGTCCAGTTTGATGTTCAGAAGCGCCAGCGACCAAACAGTTCTTAAATACATCAAAACAATCAAAATGATTTCTGCCACCGAAACTCCTCTTCCTATTCCAATCGAGACCTGATGATTTGAAACTCCGCAATTCAATGCTGAAGGCTCCCAAATATGTATTTCTGATTATAATATTATGCAGATTGGACAATTGTGTTTGTGCATGAACATGTGCGTGCCCGTGCGTATGTTGATTGCTGATGGGCTCATGTGGATAGTTCTCCAATGCACACACATTTCATCATGCAAAGCCAGCCAAAAGATAAGGGCGTATGTTGATTGCTGATGGGCTCATGTGGATAGTTCTCCAATGCACACACATTTCATAATGCAAAGCCAGCCAAAAGATAAGGGAAAATATTTCATCCACGCACCATTGGGTGGATGCTACATAGGTCAATCGTCCCCTATTTTGACCCCTGAGGGCATTTCTTCCCCTCTTTAAGGAGCCCATGAAGAAACATTTTGTAAAAGATCCTTAAAAATTGTTTTTAATGGTTCAAGAAGTGCAGGTTATCTATTTCATAGGCGGTTATATCTAGCCCTTTAGAGATTCTTTCTTTCTAAAAAAGGAGTTACATTTGGAATATTTATGGGCATATTTCATAGGAGTATGAGCCTACATCTCCGTTAAAAATAAGAACTGAATGTATGTGACCAACCTCCGTAATGAATTCCGTAAGACATGTTTGATTCGTAAGTTTTGTGGTGGTTTTCATGAGAGGTCATGGACACCACCGCATGCATCACTTAATTTTATTTTGGAAATTGTGGCTACCAAAAAAGCATGGAACTACCCTTTTTCACAATGGAAAGTAGTATGGTCAGGAATGGGCTCAATGTTAGGTAGTCAATGTGGCAAGGAGTCTAATGTGACGTTTTGAGTTTCATTTTTATTATAGATAATAAATTTTATTTCCCATCAAATTATCACTACCTCCTCCAAAGAAAAAAAAGAAAAAGAAAAAAAAAAAGTTACAACCGTTTTGGAAGCCTCAAACTTACTAATAAAATAAAAAAAAAGAAAAAAAAAAAGAAATAAAAAAGAAAAAAAAAAAGGAAGCTCACTGTTTTGGAAGCCTCAACTTCCATTGCTAAAATGGGACTGTGATACATATGGGAAGTGATATATATATTAGACACATGCGTAATGATCATGTATATTTTCAATACACGATATAAGAGTTTTTTATCCTTTGTTTCCTTCAAATTTCCTTTTTACCCCATTTCTCTCTCACCCTCTTGTATCTTGAGAGTGCATCTAAATAACAAATCTCTTGCTCTCTCTCTCTACATATCTTCTCCTAAAAGCCTATATACCTCTCATCTCTCTTCTCTCTCTTTCTTTCTCATCGGATCTCTCTCTCCCTGCTGAACTGAATCTCTTGGTCTCTATATTTTCCTAAAAACCCATATCTATTCTTTCTCTTTCTCATCAGATCTCTCTCTCCCCGCTGGCCCTCACTAGAAAGCCATATTCTCCCTCTGTATCTCCCACTACCCATAAAAACCTGCAAGTCCCTCTCTTCTCTCTTTCTCACTTTATCATCAAACCTCTCTCTAGAAAGCCAAATTAAAGAAATTTAAACCATTGTTGTACTCTTTGAGACTAGCCATGAATCATGCAAAAACCGAAGGAAAAAATCACATAAAAGAGCAAAGTGTGCTTGAAACCCAAATTGTTAACAGATGCATAAGTATCCACTTCATCCAAAAAGCGAAATCCTCTGGTATTTGCAGAGAATGAAAGTACACAGACGCAATAAGATATGTATAGAACCAGTCCTTTTGTGGTGACATATGATTCAGTTCCAGTAAGAGAGAGAGTAGGGTGATGGAATGGCAAAATATAGAAAGAGAAGATGTGAGATAGATGGAGAGAGGTGTTCATGGAAAAATGAAGAGTGAGGAATAGTGACATTTCAAAGAGAGGTTTCAGGCTTCACAAATTAGTGGGCTTTGAGATCTTTCGGTTTGTAAAATGGATGGCCTACAAGTCCAATGCACCTCAACACCACGTATTGAAAATACACATGATCATTCCCTTTACACCGTGTATTGAAAATACACATGATCATTTCCTTATTTTCTAGAGTTGAATAGCAAGATTTAAGAAAATTTAATATCTTTGGACAGATGCATATTGTGATACAATGGTTGTGGGGCTTTGGCTACGAAAGAAGCCGCCAAGATTCCAACTCATTAATCACATTCCTATCATTTTTCCATATTTTTTTGTGGTTACACGAATTCGGGTGAGGTTTATATAAGGCCTTCATGTTAAATAATTAAAATAAGGTGAACCTTTAAGCTGTCCGAAGATGTAATTTTAGTGTATAATTTTTTACAAAAACCCGAAATCTTTTTCGTCCCCAATTATAAATTTCAATTTCTAAAAATGGTACAATTCAAACACATTTGTGAACTTGAAAATCTTGAAAATGGATGGTCTAGATAATGTGTTATAAGATGAATTATTTTTTGGACTTGAAACCTACTTTTTTCCATATTCATATTCTCAACGTCAAGATGATCAACCGGAGGGCCTTCCATTGCTAAGGACCTTTTCTAATGAATTTCCAATGTGCAACTTACTTCAACATTCACACCTTATGTGAACCTTTTTTTTTTATTATTATCAAATTAATGCCCCATTTGAATGTTGTCTCTGAGTGCCAACTTCGCTCTCTAATGCGTGGAAACTTTTATAAGTTGTTTGATGTTGTGATCCTGATCTTGATGAATGAAAGAGCAACATGGGAAATCATTAACGATGGTCTAGATAATTTTGAAAATGGATGGTCTAAACAATCTAGAAAATTGATGGTCTAGATAATATGTTACAAGATGCTTTATTTTTAAGATTTAAAGTATGTTTTTTTTTCTATATTCATATTCTTAATATCAAGATGATCAACTGGAGGTTTTCTAGGGCTGAGAACCTTTTATAACGAATTTTTAAGGTGCAACTTACATCAGCATTGACAACTTATGTGAACTCTTTTTTTTCAAATTAAGGCACAATGGATTTAATATTGATTAGGATTTCTTAAGGCACAAGTTAGATTTGAAGGTTATTTTCTTCTATAAATATACAGCTATTGGACTAAAAGAAAAACAGAGTGAGAAGAGAAGAATTTATTTCGGTCTAAGATCTTTTTTGGGTTGGCTCAATCGCAGAGATTTTTTTTGGGTTGGCTCACTTGCAGAGAAGAGAAGAATTTATTTCGGTCTAAGATCTTTTTTGTAGTTTTCGAATTTATTTGTTTTCTTTCCCTTCTTCTCCCTACATCTAGCATCAAAGCCTTGAGGTCCATGTACCATGATTGAAGCACAAACATCTACCACTCCTGTTCTATAGCTTGTGGATCAAATAATTGAGGGAGTCAAAAAAGAGTTAATAGGATGACTTGACAAACTAATGCAAACAAGTGCTACAAGATCTACTTAGTGGATTGCAATATAAGGAACGAGAATATAAAAAGGTGGAAGATAAAAAATCAACCACCAATTCAAACATTAATCACACGCCATGGCTCACTTTAGAAGTTGATTTCATTGTAAGGCATAATACAAGTAGTGGAAGGTAAAAGGGACTTGGGCATCCTAATTGATTTTTCCAGCATATCACAAACTTTGGCGGTTTAAATCCAAAAATTAAGAGTTCAACACGAAAAATATAAAAATTTTTAGTTGGAACAAAGTGGAGAAGACATGAAATGAGAATCTTCCAATTACTTAATCTCAAGATCGAGCTTGCCCCCAGCCCTCGGAAAATGATCTAATGGTATTTTAATTTTTATTTTACTGTTTTTAAATTAAGTTTTAGGTTTAAAGAATAATAATAATAATAATGGGTGGGAACCATGCCATTTGGCTTTTCCAGAACACCGGGTTCCATAACAAACTGGCATTATTCTCTTACGGAATCTGGCAAATCCGTTTGAGTTGGACTGATTCTAGGTTCAGACAAAGAACATAGTCAGTAGGGATATTCTAAATCCGAATTGGCGAATCCAGACCAGTGGATTTGAAATCACTAGTTTAGCAAAAGGCTGTTGTTTGCAATTCTATAAAATTTAAACTAAAAAATTGGTGCAAAGCAAGCAATTCTATAAACGTTTTAAAATCTTGAAATGGGTAGCTTGCAGATAATATGTTACAAGATGCACTATTTTTAATATTTAAAATCCTTATTTGAATCCATTTATGTGTAGCTCCAATTTAAGATGATCAATTCGAGGATATTTTAACCTTTTTTTATGAGTTTTTAAAATGCATTTTACTTAGTTTATGCCTTGTATAAACCTTTTCCTGGCGAAAAGATTCTGATGTGGTAAAGAAGGTTTCAATGATAGATGTCATATTGATATAATGGCTCGTATGACCATAGCTGCAAGAAAGCATAAAATATAGTTTGCACAAATAAATAACGGTGTTTTTTAGGAAATTGTTTCATACGGGCTGGACCGCATTTCTACATTTGCGGTCCAGAAAGTGTTAAGTGTCCATCTTAGTAGGTGTTCCATCTAAAAAGAATAGAAAATGACGGTCCAAATGTTTTCTTATTAGAATTATTTTTTCTAGTTTTTTAAATTTATTTATTTATTCATATTCATGATTTCCATGTTAGATATTACTTTTCCTTAAAAATTAAGTCTTAAAAATCCATCACAAAAATTAGATTTATTAAGAGGCCCGCGTTTCTATACATGCGGGCTTGGCCGCATGAAAACCGGGTTTTTTTTTTTTTTTTTCCGGTGAATCAGTGGGAATGACGGCTCCTATGAATAGTAGCCATTCTCTTCAGCTAACCGTCGTTATGTAGCGTTTTAGGGCATTGAGACATCTGATTTGCTTTCTAAAGTCATTAACTAGTGATTGAAAGCATAAATAACTGCCACTGCTTTTTGGACATGGCAGGCTTTCTATGCTTCTCCTACAATATACAACTTGTATATTTCTCCTTATCCAACTGTCCATTCCGAATTGAGGGCAATATAATCACAATGTCACATCTCTACACTATCTTATTTTTAATTTTTTTCTATAAACTATTTTGACACCAAATTTTGGATGTACAATTCTCTATTAAACTCACACTATAGAAAAATATAAAAAAATATTTTCAATTAAATAAAATGACCAAAATACCCTTGAAAGGTTCAAGGGGCATTTTGGTCATTATATTTTATAGAATAATTATTTTTAATATATTTTATTGGTGTGCCCCAATGAGAAGATGACACGTACCAAATTTCATATTCATACATTTTTTTTAAAAAAAAACTAAAAATAAAATACTTTGAGATGTTGGATCTAAGATCAAACGGTGAGTGGCTCTCTTGATCAAAATTGGACGGCTGAATGGAAAGGGAAGCATAGATCTCCTTTTCCTTTTGGATATAGGATATAGCAATTGTATTTTTTTACAAAGGGTTTATCTAAAGTTAACAACCCCTAAAAATATAAAGGTTAATATTAGAATAAGTTGTGGTGGGTTTATTTATAAAAAAAATCATTACTTTTTATTAAAAAATTATTTTATTATGTAACTTAATCATTAAGAAAAAAAAATTTAAATTTTTTATAAAAATACAATGATATCACAAAAAATAATTTTTTTAAAAAAGAAAACTACGTGGTTAGTAAATACTCCCTTCACAACTCACCATTAACGTTGGTAATTTGAAAGATTTTGAATTGTAAATTATCCCTTTTAAAAACTACCTTTAAGAACAAAAAAAGATCGTCCATTGTAAGACTATTTATTTTTAATACAAGGAGGTTACAATCTTTTTTAGTCATTGGATGCGAAATCTGACTGATTGAAATATGTCAAAACATTCGAGAAATTTTATTTTGGACATTGTGCATAATCAATGACGTATCTCCCTCCACCCGATTTCATATATCTAATAGTCAATAATTTTGATGTCCTTGTATAAATAGTAAACGGCCACATCAATATATTTGGGGGACCGGTTTTTATAATGGCGAGGCTCTAAACAATCAAAGTACAACGCACCTTCAAATAATGTCGAGAAATGTGGTTTCAATACTGGAAATCTTAGTGACAAACTTAAAATATATTTTCATCTCTAATTATAAAATTCAAAACTTAAAAAATAGTGTAGATCAAGCAGGTCTATAAGAACTTGAATATCTTGAAAATTGGCGATCCAAAAATACATTACATTATGCACTATTTCTAAAACTTGAAACCCATTTTGTTTCTAATGTCCATCCATCTTTTGGTCGAGATGATCAATTTGAGCATATTTGGGCATCAAAACAACTTCTTTTAGGGAAAATTTTGAGGTGCGGCCTAATTTGATTGTTTAGAGTCTCGCATTTATATAAACTTTTTCCTATATATTTTTTAAAAGATAAAAATGCATTTTTAATTATTTTTTTATTTTTCCCTTTTTTTTTTTTCTTTTGCCATTTTCCCTGTTTATTCCAGGTTGGTTGCTCCTTTATTTTGCTTTTGTAAATTGGCCATCATCGTTATTGTGTTTTTTGTAATAGCAGGTGAGAGAAATAGAGGTAACTTATTTATTTTGCTAAGGTTGTAAACGGGTCGGTCACCTAGACCTTGACGAGATTGTGGTTAATTGGATCCAAACTCGACCCGATCCTGGTTAATTGGACCTAGACCCAACCTGCATGATCAAGACGGTTACACACACAACTGATATGACCCGACCCGACCCGACCTGGTACGAAATTATTCAAGCTGTACCCGATTGAGGTCCATTTGGGATCAAGCGGACTTTTTTATTATGAAGCCTCCATGGAGTTTAAGAAAGTACCGGCTGCAGGTGATGGATTTATGCAAAAATCAGGTGGTCATTTTCAATCATGTCTACGGGAGGCTAATAAGATTGCCGATTTTTTTTGCTAAAGATGGGATTTAGGCTTTATTTCATATTTATCATTATAACGGAGTTGTCGTGTTTTGAATAAAAATTACGTGTGCTTATACCAAAAAAAAAAAATAAATAAAATAAAAAAAAATAAAATAAAATAAAAAAAAAGAAAAAGAAAGAAACAAAAAGGAAAAGGAGGAGGGAGGGCAAGCGGACTTGAGCCTGAGGTCCACGCTCTGGACCCAATTCTTGGATCTGTCTCCCCATATTCTGTGCAATTTAGATATGGTAGGAAACTAAATGGGCAGAAGACATAAAATATATCCGCTACACTACACCGCCCTGCATAATGCATCATCATAAACCTGGTTTAACCCATTCCTTCCCCATTACCCATACATACAATAAACCAGTGTCAGTCTTACTTTCGTGACCTACCAACTCCCAATTCCAGCTGTCCTCCACACCCACACAATCCTCCAAAGAGAAAGAGGTCCCATGGCCATCCATGGTTTAGACTTTAGAGCATGAGGGAAGATATTTTACTAATAATAGAAGGAAAAAGCTTACATAAAGGTGAGGCCCTGAATAATGAAATTAAGGCGCACCTCAAAAATTCATTAGAAAAGGTAGTTTTCATGTTGATAAACCTTCAATTTGATTATCTCGACCTCAAGATGTATGGACGTGAAAAAAAATATATTTCAAGTCTTGAAAATAGTGCATTTTGTAATGTATTATTTAGATAGTCTATTTTTAAGATTTTTAAGTATTTATAGATTTGCTGAATCTACACTATTGTTTGTACTTTAAATTTCATAGTTAAAAGTGAAAACAAATTTTCAAACGATTATAATTTTTTTTTTAATACCGAAACAACATATTTCGGCACTACTTGAAGATGTGCCCTACTTTAATTGTATAGAGCCTTCGCACCCATAATATAATAAGGTAGAATAAGGGAAAGTCTATGTGCATTGTACAAAAGACAACAAATCCCCCATACATACATGAGATAAATGTGGCACCATAACTATTCCATGCCTCCCATACCCACCAACAAACACACAGTCTCCATTATTGTCAGATTGTCCTGCTATACCCATGCATATCCGCCATTTCGTGGCGCTTCAAACTGTTATTTTTGTACAGTGGAATATATAAAAAATAAAAATCTTAAAAGGTACCTAAAAGGGGTAGGCGGGTCACAGTACAGGATGCATACAAGAATATGTCATGTATCATCTAAGAGTATTTTTGCAAAAGGGAAAACACTAATTCTAAATTAAAATTTGTAATCCTAGGTTTGTTTTTAAAAGCTGTTTTTTCCTTATTTTATGGAGCAAAACGGCGGAATTTTAGTTTTAGGATTGTATACTATGGATATTTATTTTTGCGACAAGAAAGGCGTAATTATTCCTAACTTGACTTGAGATGTACCACAAAGTTTGAGAATTTCTTTTGTCTTTAAGTCTAGCCAAAAACACTTTTACAACCATCCGATTTTGAAATCTGACGGAGGGTGCAAGGCACTTGAGGTTCATGGTCTCATTGGCATAGAGTGTTAAACCCCATAAACATCCCTTCCAAATTTAATTTTATCTCTGAATACTGAAATCTTGATCAACAGTCAACCTACACCCCTAGTCTAGCCTAGAATATTCTATGAATATGATAACCAAGTATCCTTAGATATTCCCAAATATCTAAACTTTGGAAACCCAAGATATTTCAAATATTTTTGGATACATCATTTTAGGAAACCAAATTTTCACAAATCCCTATATATGCTAGTTAATATTTCAAAATCTCCTGGTTAAAAAATTAGCATCTCAAAAATAGGAAGTTTCTATGACTAAAAGAAAATAAAATTATTGATAATTTCGATCAGACCACCACCATTGGATTCTGTGCGATCTCTAGAGTAAATATGTTAAGATAACTTTTGTGAACTATGATATGCGCTACAATTTCTATGCCATATACTATGGTGTTGACACGTATCACTCCTTGGTTGGGGAATGATTTCATGCAACAGTTGTATAGTAGTATAATACAACTATCTTCCAAAACCATGTTAGAGACATTTGTTTGACATAAATTTTTAAATGTACGCTCTTTTCATTGTAAAATATAATCACAAATTTTTTTTTTTTGAAAAAATGCTCTAAAACGTTTTCATTCTAGCCTAATTAATGTAAGCCGTCTATTTTATTGAGATAGTTAGATATAGGCCACAACAACATTTTTTTTATTTCCAAAATTTTTATATAACATTATCATCATTAGATTAATAAATATAAAAAAGAAAAAAGTGATTTTGAATTTGTTAAGGCTTAGATATTGAAATTCACCAAATGAATGGTCGAGATTCATTATTGGATGTGTACTAATTTTGACCATATCTAGAGTGCAAATTGAATTTTCTTTCGTATAATTGATTATGAGGATGAAGAGAATATGTGTGCAAAATTTGGGGTCATACAAAGGTAAAAAATATGGTTTTCTAGAGATGTGGTTGCATTATACTACTATACAATCGTTGTATTAGATGATTTCCCCTCCCTGGTTTGTCCTGAATTACTGCCTTCCTATTTTGGTAAATTATTGTCTATAAATAGAGTATTTTTCAATTGATTTTAGAGGACCTAACGACAAAACCCTAATTCCTTAGTCACAGAAACCTATAGCATTCTAATCCTAAACTTAGCCATTCAAACCCTTATACTAAGACCTTGCTCTAACCATTTTCAGAGATAAACAATAGCCCATTAAAAGTCCTAGATGTAAAATTCCTAGTCATCTCTCTCTTTCCGAGAGTGTAATCAATCATTCATGATCATCAATAGTAAGATCAAGTAGCTTATACTCATTCCGTACCCGAGTATAAGCTTGTTTTATACCTGAGCATAAGCTTGTAAAGCTAAGGAATCGTCGAGACAACGATAATGACGAAGCCTTAGCTCAGATATTATAACTCAAAAAAGCCAGAAGAACAAACTATTTCATGGAAAATCCGATTTGAAATCGAGGATGTAGACCTACAACACGTCGAAGATATTCCTAATATTCTGTTTAGCACGAAGTAGAGGGGGTGATCTTTAGATAGAGGCAACACAAAATGATTCAAATCCAAAAGGACCAGATATGTGTCATTCTCGAGTTCAAAAGATGACAGATAATTTGCAAGACTCAAGAGTGCTTATTCCTTCCATCAAGAACTAGGCTCTTATATATGAAATTGACCTCCTAAAAATCTTAAGGGGAGCACTTAGACCACACTCACAGGATTTTCTGAATAACTAGCCTGAGGGGGATGAAGAGCTGAATTTTGGAGATCCAATTGAGCTAATGTTCCCAAAAAGTCCAGTGGAAGGCCCACTTAAGTGGCAAAATGAAACAAGAGAAGAGCGAACCTCAAAACCTCACAGGGGCAGGGCCCATGATCTCGATAAATGGGGTGAACCCTGAGCCAAGAAGATCCATCTAATGAAGAGCAAGTTCTCATTGATGCAAAAGACCCTGTGGTAGTAGCCCCACCAAACTACTTGATAGGGGCAGTCTCCTCTTATGCAGAGAACACTGTAGGGTAATCGATAACATTGAACTTCCTTCCGTTAATTCCCAACATATCATAAGGCCATTAGGTATTAACTCCACTATTCTTCTTATGCGAGAATCTCATCTAAACTTAAGCACTGAGAAAGATCCTATCACAAAATTACCTCCTGAAGTGCAACATGAAGTTGTAACTGAAAAAAGATTATCGAAAAAGAGTACGGTGATATCTCATTCCTTTCAAGTAACCAAGTGAGGCACTCACGCCTAGCTTCAGCACCATACTTCGAGGGTATTGACACCTAGGGAATCATTGTTCGAAAGCTATCCCTTTAATGGGAGAATGTAATGAGCTTAACCATTCAAACGAAATATTGAAGGACTAAGAAACTGAGAGTGGCTTCGATTATGAAGATGAAGGTCCAAGTGAGGTAGGTAAAATGAGATATTCAACGAGAACTTGGTGACTATTGTCAAGGAAATGTTGGATACTGACTTGAGGCAAACGGAAATATCAGGATAGCCAAGATTAGAACCTCATTGATCATGACCTGTTTCTAGGGTGAAGTCCGACACTAAAAAGAAAAGCATCATTGACTCTTTTCATCCTCCTTCATCTTCTTCTTGAAAGGGAAAAAAAAAAGAAAGAAAAAAGAAAGAAAGAAAAGAACAGAAAAGAAAAGAACAAAGAAAAAGAATTCTTTTGGACTGAAAATCCGAAAGGAACCCTAAACATTGAAAAAAAATGCCACTAGGTCGAACACCAGATTGAGAACCCAAGGCAATAGAATGTAAAGAAGTTATCTCCTTTCTCTCTTCTCTAAAATATTTTCTCTCTCTAAAACATCTTCCTCTCATCTCTGTTCCAATTTTATCGGATGTCTCTCAGGATACATCTTCCTCTCATCTTCTTTCGGAGTCTGAAAGGTGCCAAAGTAATCTCGAAGCAAGAAAGCCTAAACCATCCAAACTTTGAAGTAGTTGGTAGTGGAGAAACTACATTGGAACTCCAAGGAGATCTCAATCACTCAGAAGCAGTATCCCGGATTTTCCAGGCACTTATGATCTGAATAATTCCGAAGAATCCTCCTTTGGGTTGCAACACTAGTGGCAAGATTGGAAGATGAATGAGTATTTGATAATTTCTCATCCCGACAGTCCCAACCGAAGTTGAAAAGCTCATAAAAGGATCACAAGTGGTTAAACTGTACGACCCATATTTTTCAAAAGGATTTTTCATAAAAGTTAAAACCACTCTTTTAAAACCTCTTTTCAAAAAATATTATCATAAAAAGGACAAAAAATATCATTAAAAAATATAATTCTTTAAAAATATTGTGCCTTATGATTTAAAAACTTTAATTTGTTTGTTTAAATTGTACGCTCGATTTTTTGGTTCTGTTTTCAATAGCTCCATGTTTTTCAAACTTTTTAAAATGTTTTCCAAAACAAAGGAGCTAGACAACCCGTATATGATGTAACTGTATATCTGCCTTCCCGAACTTCTTGAAGAATAAGATGAGACCTTTTAGGAGAACCTTCCTAGTGAAAAATCCATTCCATGTAAAACTCAGACCAATAGTTAAAAACACATAATTAAATGAGATCTAAAGGGACAAGGAACTACGAAAAAATATCGAAGTTCAAAATTCGAAAATTTTCAATAATTCAGAAATTTAGATAATTGATATCATAAAATCAGGTGGCACAACCAGAATATCCACATGGGTGTCTAGACCAGCATAAAGAACCATCTAAAAATAAAGTTTAGATTGAAAAACCCTAGGATGAAAGTGCTGCCCTAGGTGATAGAGGGATGAAGCAGTCTATCGTATTATAGGTCCACAAAATAGATTGGTGTGCCCTCTGATCATTTGATATTAGGAGAAGTAGTTAAAACCATTTATTGGTGTCTAGTTCTTTGTTGCCCCATGTTATTGAAGAACAGGGTAACTTTATACACCCAATTTGAAAATGACTAATTTTCTTAAATTTCTAACTTTAATTACCCCAAACCTATCCAAATCCCAACTTAGTTATCTTAGACACCTTTGAGTCTAACTAACATTAAAAACTAACCCGAACACCAATCCAACACCCATAAACTTGAAAATGGATACCCTAAAGTCCTAGAATTATAGAGAACTCAAAACTAACTCAAACTAGGTCAAATTTGATCCTAGATTATATAAGAGATCGATATCTTTCCAACGATCTAAAAATCACGTAATTCCGATAAATGGTTTGAAGGTTATGCCCTAAACAAGTTTGTTTGCTGAAAATGCCAAAAAATTTAAAACAACGTTGAGCAAATTGCATTTAGGAGCTTTTACCACTCACAGACGTGAATGCCATTTTCAGGATCTTTTTAGTTATCGGGATGTATTTGTAATAATTTATTTTTTTTTGGCCGCAGGATGAGTTTATCATTATCTCTTTGAGTTTATCATTATCTCTTTGGTACCTTGGTTATTTTTTGGATTTGTCAAGGTCAAAGACGTGTACTTTAATGCATGGGAATTTGACGTCATATATACGAACTTAGGTGCATGAAGTTTGCATGGAAGGAAGTCAACGTATGGAACTAGGGCATACTTATTTTCGTAGGAACTAGGGCATACTTATTTTCGTACTTTATTGAGGGTATTTTGGCTATTTTTTAGCTCCAACAAATTGGTTTTTATATATGAAATATTATTGTAACAATTAGTTTTATATGGAACATTATTGTAACAGTTAGTTTTTATTGATATTTTATGAAATGAAATGAAGTCTTCTACCTCCTACTTGGAAAGAGAGAGAGTTCTCATCCTTGTGTACTATGTATACCTTGATCGACATCAAGGAAGTCGTGTCGTTGTTGCCCGATCAGTCTTGGATCTATACTTTTCGATGTTGGTTTTGCATTACATAGGAATTGTGGCGTCTAGCCCAAAAAAATCCAGACAATAGAAATTGCTTCAATCCGGATCTAGTCTAGCCTTGATCGACCCTAGACGATGAAGGGTCTATCGTTTGATCTAGATAGATCCAGTCAACAACCGAAGTCATCTTAGAAACCCTAGAGATCTAGATAGACCAAACGCCTAATTTGGAGATTTTAAAACACTAATTATAAACCCTCACCCTAGATAGATGAACCCTAGGCTAGTTTAAATCCTAAAAAGCCCTACGTCATCCAAAAACTAATTTTAATAGTTGTTACTCACTAACAGTTGTCAAGATCTAGAGGGAAATACCTTGGCAATTTTTCAAGATAAGGGAAATGCCAATGCATCCGGAAAGAAACGATTAATCTCTTTCAATAGACCTGCTAAAGCCCCGAACATAAAGTAGTTAACATGGGCACCACAGAAAGCAAAGAAGTACGGTATAAACAAGATGTGGTCTGATACATGTACCAAATCCGAGTCTTTGGGTGTGCCAGGTCGATCGGACTGGCTAGGTAACATTTTTATTTCTTTTTTTTAATTTTTTAATTATGTTTAATTTAATTTATTTTATCTTTTTTACGATCTTCTGTAGTGAATTTATGTGATCTCGAGCCGGATCTATCAGAGGTTCTCAAAGAAGCATGATCTCTCCGGATGTAGATTCTTTCTAAACTGAAATATATGATCCCAACTATTCTCTATTGATATCTAATTTTAATTAGTTTAAGCATAAATTTAGGGAGGTCTCACTCGAATCGTCTTTAGATTTGTGCTGTAAACAATTTGAAGCAATACCTATTTGTAGTAGTATCCTAAGGTGGGCAGTTCTAATTATGCCCTTCAACTCTTTTGGAATACCATTGAGGCTCCTTGCTCTCTTGAAATAACACTTGGATCACTCTTATGGAATGAGAACCTCAATAATCTCCTCCTCCAATCTCATGAGGAGGATTTAATTGTGCAAATTAATTTGGTTCTTATTTAATACCAATTTTAGTCATTTTAGTGCAAGTTGTACTTATCCTTTGCCACGTTCTTTGTCATCATATCCAACACATTTTTGTCAATATAGATATAAATGCAACAATTTTTTTCCAAGACATCCCAAATCCAGTGGTACCCTACATCAATCTGCTTTGTCCTATAATTGATATGCTTTGCTGCAAAATTGAAGGTTGCTTTGTCCTATAATTGATATGAATTGTCCTATATAGTCTTAACTCTTGGAGGAACCTTTTTATAGGCTTCTATGACTACAAGATATTCAGCCTCTATATTTAATATGACACACTTTTGCAACTTGGATTGTCATGTTACAGCTCCATTGCAAACGTGAACATGCATGCTGATGTTGATGTCCAATCATGTCCATAACTCTGTATCCTTAATAGCACATTCTTATCTCTTCCAAAAGCCCAAATACACTTTAGATGATCCCTTAGGATAACTTAGAATGTACTTGAGTAATGTGGGGTACATGTTTGAGGGCTTACTGGTAGCTTTCCATTTTACTAGTAGCTTACCAGTGGCTTTCCATTTTACCCTGCCAGTAAGCTAGACATAGTCTAATGTGGGGTACATATTTGAGGGCTTTTATCCCTTGGATGACTTTCTTAGTTCAACTGCAAGTGACACTTCTTGAATATGTTGCTCCCCTTGCTTCTCATTACCTGAAAGTGGAATCACTTTAATGTGATCATCAGGTCTCATGGTTGGAACTAGATATCACAGATCACCATTGAAAGACCATGGCTTCTTTCACTTCTTCAAGTCTTTAATAGTTAGGTCTTCCTATAAAACCACATCTCTACTTTCAATCACCTTTTTGTTATTATTGTCCCATAGCGTATCGCCAAACTTATCATATAAGTACTCCAAAAAGATACGTAGTAGTTCTTTTCATCTAACTTGGATCTTTGTTTGTCGTGTACATGCACAAAGACCTTGCACCTAAACACCTGCTAATTGTGATAAGAAATGTCTTTTTAGGTCCATAGCTCTCAAAGCTATCACTATACAGAGGGAACTACAATGTTCTGTTTATCAAGTAGCATGTAGTAAGAATAACTTCACCCAATATGAGTTTAGTAATCTGGTGATGGATATCATGCTCTTTGCTTGATAATATATTCATCCTCTATACTACACTGTCATGCCGTGTATATGACATTATCATCTCTTATCTTATGCTATACTTGGCATAGTAGCTTTTAAAATAAATTGAGTTGTACTCTCTTCTGCTATCTGAACGAAGAGATTTAAAGAACTTGCATGTCTCCATTTTCACCTTGGCATGAAATTATAAGAGTTTTCAAACACTTAATGTTTTGAATTCATAATGTACACCTAAACTTCTCTTGAAAATCTTCTATAAAGGTGTTGAATTATGGGCTACCACCAAGAGACTTCACATCATGGGACCACATATATATAAATATACCTTATTTGAGATTTTGGTGTCAAGTTTAGAGTCCCAACTAGCAATGGAAAATAAACAAATGGATATTGTATGGGGTAAGAAAAATATTCTTTGCAAAGATATACATGTCATTCTTGCTCATGTAGCCGAGTCGTTTATGCTGCATGACTGATGAGGATTCATACATGGTGTTGTTGAATACATGTCTTTGTGTTTTGTATAGTAAACAACAATTCTTGCTTTTAGCCTTGGTAAAAGATCCCTTTATCACTTTCTAGTGTCTCTTACCAAACCTTCAATCTACCCTTCATTATTGAAGCATCCTTTAGAGATGATGTTTAAATGAAGATTTGGTATGTGTCTGACATCTTTTAAAACTAGCTTCATCTTGATATGTATATCTTGTCTTCCCACAACCTTTGAGGTACCACGATCCCCATCTTCACGGAGAAAAATCTTGTGCTTTGTAAGAAGCAGAGTACTTTTTGTGCAAGGTAACATGTAAAGATGCTCTAATATTTATTGCTTAGTTAGAGCAGTACTAAGTAGATGCAACATTGATACACTGCTCACTACAGTTTCTGACCACGCCTACATTATTCTGAATTATCACTGCAATAGTTTTCTTACCACTATTATTAGGATCGTCCTCTTTTCATTATATGTTCAGCTTTTGGCACTCTTATTTCACGTGCCCATTCTTATCACAATGTATACATATGATCCCCTGTGTGTTTTTTGATCTTGTTGGACTTGTATTGGCTACTTTAGTTCCAATCTTTAGATATTCCTGGATTTGTGATAAGAGCTTATAAGATGGGTGACTCGGAGGATCTTCTTCTAGTCTTTTCATTAGAGAGGCTTCTTACGATTTGACTCATAGTCGCTCTCTCTTTTGTTACTGAATTGCTTGAGGAGGTTACCAGAGTTTCTCAATTATTCGATACTGAGCTTATTATTAATAGTGCTTACAACTCCATATATAGCACCATCTTCATCTTTGCAAGCTGACTGGTGATGATTTGCATCTCATTTACTATGATCTATAACAGAATCTCCATTTATGAACTTCAAGTTCACCAACTTTTGAATTTAATAATGCTTTGTCTTCAACAAGTTTTCTCTTGTACAAGTTCATCCATAAAGACTTGGAAGTTATCTCACTTGGCAAACATGGAAAACAAAATCCTTTAGCTATTTTTAGATTGTTGTAACTACTTTTTTGTCCAACTTCTTCCATTCTTCATCAAATACGCCTTTTTGCTTTTCCCCTCGATAGATGTTTACAAGTCTTTATAATATAGAAGATCTTCTATCTTTGACTTCAATATGATCCAGTGTTCATTGAACGAAACCATCCTGCTTCTAGTATTAGAACTCATCTCTCAATTCACACACAAGTAGAGCCAGTAATTAAAAATAATTCCCTTTGCCAAGTCACTTGTGATGCAACTCACTAGCAGTGTCCAATTGATTGGTGCCCTTTCTAGGTTTAATTCACAAGGCCCCTTTCGTGGGTTCAATTTATAAGAGGCTTACTGGTTCAATCCCTAAAGCTACAAATGAATGGCGACATTCAAATGACCTGAATTGATGGCTTGGATACCAACTTGTTGGGCTCAGAACGCGCTCCCCCAATAAAGTTGACATACGCAATAGAGTTCTTTGTCCTTTGGGACCCTATCTTGAACAATTTGTATTTGTGCACATAAAGTAGGAACAATATATATATATATATATATATATGTGGAAAAGTCTTCCCAACGCGTATAGACGAAAATGAACAGTGATTTCGCCTATCCTTGTTACCGTCCAAAGTTCATCGTACGGTTGCGATTGTCGGGTAGCGTTTCATTTTTCATTTTTTTTTTACAAATCGAAATGATTTTAAATTTGGAGCCTGTGTACATCTTAGTGAGACACACCTAATAAAAATATAAAACAAATAATTCGTTAATTTTTTTTGTACTAAAATTACCCCTAGTAAAGTTTTAGGGTTAAGTTTGGTCTAATTTATTTCTATGTAAAATTATTTTTTGTATTAT
>NW_006500000.1:496431-520274 GCF_000471905.2 Amborella trichopoda
CCCTTGGGCTCTCTGAGCCGATCAAACGATCCTGGATGCCCGATAGTATTTGAATTTTAATATTTTTTTTACACATCTAAATTACTTGAAATTTTATATATGTGTTCATAAAAAATAAGTGAATCTTTTAAAAATATCAAAAAAAATATTTACACGAACAAAAGTGACCAACATACCCCCGTAAATATTAGGGGGTATTTTGATAAATTTTGTTTTTGTGGATTATTTTTTTATATTTTTATTAGGTGTGGCTTGATGAGAAGAACACACGACTAAAATTTCTAGTGATTTAATTCAAATACAAAATGAAACCGTAACCGTCAAATCGACAAATACCTATCCTCTCAAGATCGTATCCTTTATTCTCCACCTCTCTAAACTGAGGATCAAAAGTCACGAAGTTTCACTCTCTTAGGGTTCTTAAACTCTCTCTCTCTCTTCCTACTTCAAGAGGGCTTTGCTCTCTTTTGGAGTTCTAATTCTCTCTCTCAAGAGGCTCTTGACTCTCTTAGTTTTTATATTGGAATCTCTACCATGGACTTGTTATTTAAATGATATTTATAGTAGGGTTATTAAACCCGAATTTTGGCAATGCTCGATTGTGTTATTCCACTAAATACTAGTGAGGTCTCTCTTTACATGGGATGGGAACCCTAATAGAATACGGCCTTCCTAAATGTAAATTTTTTTAAATACCATCCAAATTTAGAATGAAAGAAAACAAATCTCCTATTGCAATTGTCCAAGAAAGTTTTGATCTTAGTGACAATAATTATATGTCATAAAGTTAATTTGTTTTAATTTGTTTTTATTTTTTTATGATAAGGGCCTATAATAATTCTGTTAATATCCTAGTAAAATAAACTCATAGCCATTTTAAGGTTTTATATTTATTGTTATGAAAAAATGCTCTTCCAATAGTAACATTTATTTCATATAAAACAAAATTAGTAATTTGAATTTCAAAATAAACATGGCGCTTGCCTAAAAACAACTCTTACAAATCAAGAAGGAAAATAGGGAAATAATATGTAATAATGATAGTTATATAAGTTAAAGTTAGTAAAACAAAATATAATTTTTGATATTTAATTATTTGATATTTTAAAAAGGGGAATGATAATGTGATTTTACAATGCACCATCACAATGTGTATTGGAATTTTGGAACGTCAATTAGGATAAGCAAAAATATTTGACAACCTATTATATTGGGGAGTCAGTTAAGGCTTTTTAAGTGAAACAAAATTTACTACTTTTCCCTTTGTCTCTTCCCTCATTATGTTTCTTTCTTTTCCCTAATGCCAGAGATACCCTCGTCTCTCTCTCTCCCCACCTTTTCTCCTCTTTCTCTCTCTTCCCATTCTCAGAGAATCTGTCACCTCTCATTCTCTCTTCTCCTCCCATCCTCCTCTTTCTCTCTCATCCTTATTTCCAGAGAAATCTTTCTCTCTCTCCCCTTTATCTCTCTTCCATGTTCCTTGATGAGGTAATGAATGAAGTAAGATGTATAAAAATTAGAAAGGCCTCATACCATCATTCTACATTGCCTCAATATGCTGCTACCTGTAATTGTCCCCATAAAGAGTTGTAATTGCCCCCAACCCATAGAGCTTCATGACCATTTTTGTTCTTGAAATCTAGATTTTCTGGGCCACAGAGTTAGCAAAGAATGCCTGCCACAGCTTCTCAGTTGAGCCACTTTGATTTCTAAATCTAACACCATAATTGGCTAACTGTTTCTTGAGGAAGAAACTTTTCTCAGATAAATTTATTTCACCAACAATAACCTTGTAACATGCATGTTATCATCAAGAGAGAAATCTTAGTTTTTTTGGTTAAGACAGGAGGGTTTCGATTGGGTGGTAAAAAGAGATTAAGAGGGCGAATTTGGGTGTTTGCTATAAAGTGTGTTTGCCAGAGAGAGAGGGAGGAGGGAAGGGATGATAAAAAGCAATGATTCAAAATTGCTGATTGGATTGAAACCGCATAATCCAGATCAGGAATTGTTGGCACCTAACAGCTTCCTGAAAAATATTAGTAACCGGCAGGTTTCCCCCTGGACATATCCAGTTCTGGCTAGTTGTCTGATAAAACCGGCCTTACTTTTTTTTTTTTTTTAAAAATTATTTTTAATAACCGGTTCAGTAAATCGGATCGCCAATCCATATGGTCAATCTGTTAAACAAGATCAAGAATTTGAGTAGGCTATCCAGGTCATTAATCTGTCTTTTTAAACCTTGGATAAAAGTGTTGTAATTTGACTTTTTAGAGTTCATTCTACAAGCTAACAAGAACGGGGAGGTAAATTGGCATTTTTTAAAAATACGACTTCAATACACAACAATACTATGTATTTGAAATACATGGAGTCATTCCCCAATTAAACAATATTGTCCACTTCAACCTTTATAAAAATCATAATGCATTTACATTGCAAACTATATATTATTAACTTGAACATTTATTTATTTGTTAAAGGAAAATGTTTATATAAAGTTGTAACTTTATTTGTAGAAGTAAGGTTGCATATCTATATCTTCCATTTTATCTAGACATTGTAAATTTGACACTATCTCCAAAGACATGCTACACTTAAGCACTATCTTAAGATACATACTAAATCTACACAGTCTAGCAAAATAGACCGTGTGAAGTATCACAGCCTTACTTGTATAAGTAATGTTGCAACCTCATATAAACAATACTCTTTGTTAAATTTTATTCCATAGTAAATAATATTTTAAATATATTAAATGGCAATAATTACATGATAAGTTTTCAATTAAACATACCATTACCCTATGGTGATAAAACCCCTTATTGATAATACTGAAAAGATTTACTGCTACGGGAGTATACCATGTAGTTACTCTCTCGGGGTAAAACTCAGCAATATCATTTTGGACCCAATTCTGAAGATATAACCTTTAGGATCTAATAACTGACCTTAAAGAAAGAAAAGTTAAATAGGACTCTCTATGTGCCTTGTACAAATTAATGTCCCAAGATTGAATAGAAACAGTCAATTTTCGGAGGGGAAGATCTAGATGATAAAGAACTTAAAATTGGCTACTCCAAACTTCAAACTTAGGAGTTCCACTTCATTAGCCTGATAGGATGGAAGGGTTCCTTTCAAGGTCCATAAAATTCGACCTAAATGATTCCCAAGGACTCTCTCATGACCTGCTATCTGCCCATTTTCTCTAAAACTCCCATCAAAATTCAGTTTTACTCATGAGTAATGAGGGGGTTTCCAAACGCCAATTTTACCCATGAGTGATGAGGGGGTTTCCACAATGCAGCTTTCCCAATTCTGTATTTACGAAGCTAGAGAAGTTGATGGGAAGTGCCCCAAAAAGTTCTTTTGGGATGTTCTTAAATGAAAGATATGTTTGTACCCAAAAGATTGTATCCTTAAGGATTTGGGATGTGAGTTGATAAACTTCTTTAGACTTAATGTAAAAAACCCTAGCATTTCATTCTTTCCAGAAATGCCACAACACCACTCCAACCGATATTTTCATTAGGACCAAACCCAACTTAGAGAAATGCAGGGATGAGATTTGTAATAAGAACTGGTGCATAATGTTGAGGATTGATGATTTGTATTATGAAGAAACAGATTTGTCAAGGTATAGTCAAAATGATAATTTCGGAAGGCCGTTAAAAGCTTGAAGAGCCGTTAAAAAGAAAACTAAAAATAATAATTATATTAAAAAAGCATTTGGACCGTTAGTTAAATTTGTTTTTAAATAGGCCACCTACTTGCATCCATCATTAAAATGGGTGCTTTATAACTCAGGACCACATGCCGTAGAAATGCACTCCAGCCTGCATGAAACAACTTTCCAAAAATAGTTGTCACTAAAGTTTTGGGGCAAAGTCATGTCCTCAAAATTGTACAGTACTACAGAAGGGCTATATCATGGATATTTTTAAGGGCAAACAGAGGCCATGGGCCCTATGGACTGGAATAGAAGGATCACCTGTTGGAAATTAAATTGACTTTGGGACCCTAGCAATTAATTTGCATATAACTTCTTCTTATGAATGCCATTCTAATTATCAATTCCAATGTCGCTAAAATTTATTGCTATCGGTTATTTTCCACTTATACTTGTTGGTATATCATGCGTTCTGGTTATAAATACCTGCCAATCACACGAGAAGAGCCTAGTAACGTTCCTCTACCCTCTTTTTTGGGTTTCAACCAGTGGAAAATATTGAAAATCAGTGTTTGAAAAATCAGATCGGATGAGTGTTTGAGCCGGTCACTCACCGGTTCTAAGTTGAACGGTGAACAGTCTGATTGAGATGGGTTCGACGGGTAAAATAACGGAAAAAAAATTCAAAAAATCTTAAAAATCAAAATGAATTAACTTGTTAATAAAAAATTGACAAATATTTTATGTAGTGTGATGAAATTTTCAAAGGGGTATGAATACTAAGAGTTTTGCTCCTATCTGAGTGGAAGATAATCATTTCACTGTATAAAATGCACTGAATTTAAATATTGTACATTTTTTTACAAATTCACAATATTTATGATTTAAAACTAATAAAAAAACACACTATTTAAATGTTGATTAATAAAATGAAATTAATGAAGAATTGAAATTATTGGAAATATTGAAAATTTGATTTTTTTTGTAAAAAAATTACAAGATGATGCAAAAAATAAAAATAAAAATAGAATTGAATGGAAATCAGGAAAACAACCCAAAGATTATATAAATCATCTAACAAAATCTAGGAAAGAACACTAAGAAAAATTAAACATAATATATACCAAGAATGTTTTTCAAATATCTGAGACGTCTTTTCAAAAATTAGAGTACCAAGCAAAAAAATATTGATTTCATTAAAAAAAAAAAGAAAAATTATGTGAATAAATTCGAATACTATCTAAACTTCTAAAGCATAAACCTGAACAAAATATGAGCCATTCATAATAAAATAAAATTTCTTCAAATATTTGAGAAATTTTTTAAATAATTGAGCGTAGATCTGTTCAAATTTTGTATTTGATCTAGCAAATTTATAAACGGCTATGCTAGTGGGATCAATTACAAGTAGTCTGAAACAAATGCCAAATTTCTTGGTTGAGATATGAGAGGGAATAACAAAGAATGGCGAATTATGGCTTTGGGTCTCAAAAAACCTAAATTTTGGATGCTAAAAGGTATCTGTCGAACCAATTTATCCTGGGCTTTGCTAGTGGAATAAATTATCAACAAATTGAAATTAATTTCGAATTTTTTGGTTAATCTTTTAGGAAGAACAACAAAGAATGGTGGATTTGGGTTTCAAAGGGTAAAAACATATAATATTTGGATCCTAACCTTACTTGAGTAAAAAATTTCAACCAATTTCTTTGGGGCTTTGCTGGTGGGCTCATTTACCAATATTTTGAAGCAATTTAAAGGTTTTTGGTTTGAGACTTGAGGGATAACAAGAAGGAATGTTGGATTTGGGAATGTGAAGTATTGATCTCAAAACCGAGCTTGTTTCTACCATAAAATCAATACATTGACAATAAATCAAGCGATTGGGAGAATTTTATATAGAAAATGATCAATATTCGATCGAAAAGGTCTAAAAAAGCTCAAAAAATAGTTTTCCGGGTCAATACGCCTGATTCCAAGCAAGAAGCGGCACCCGTTACTACTTGGTCCGAGTCGACTTGGGAAGTTCCCAGTGCACTCGCACGTTGATGTAAACAATGTTTCAAACTCGACATGTGGATTTGAATCAATTTTAGGAGGGTATTAGAATTGGCCCAAGCCCCTTAAAAATTCCCCCTTTTCATATTTTGTTTCTTTCTCAAATTTATCTAATATTTCTAGATATTATATTTTCCTGCATGAACCTCTATTTTCATTTTTTGTTTTTATGTATTCCCATCGCACCGAAACCTTTATGGACACCAACCTAAAAAAAAGATGAAGAGGAAAATGAAATTAAGGATATAAAAAAAACAAAATCCGATACCATAAAATCAAATTCAATACATCATCACCGCCCATTTCTCACGAGTGTGTGATGGAGGGAGAGATTAATGATGATCACATAAGGGGGCTCTGTGGCATTTAGTAATTTGTAAGAGGCATGTATGGTATTGAAGGTGTTGGGGCGTTAGGCATATTAAGAGGGGTATATGAGAGAAGATGATGTGATTTGTGTGGGAGTGACACATAAGGGGGGTTGCATGGTGCCGCCGAATACAGGAGCGCCACGCACAAAACCCATCACTCTACTATTTCCCTCTCTTATTTCCCTAAATATGCCTTTAATTCATGACTTTCTCTCTCTAAAACCTCTCTCTCTCCATTAACTGCTCCTGCACTTCATATATAACTCCCCAACCCCTCCTCTTCTCTTACCCATTCCTCCTCTGGTTTTCTGCTTCTTTTCTAAAATTCAGAGCCCCTCTCTCTCTCTCTCTCTCTCTATCTACATCCAGAACCAGGATCTCTCTCTGCATATCCTTCTCATTCATTTCGATGGGAAACCAGTTTCTCAGTTAAGTTTTGTCTAATTCCAAGTCCAAATTATGGGCCGGCCGTCTACTCTCTGCTCAATGCTATTAATGTAAGAGAAATCGACCCATTTGTTTCTCTCTTCTCCTCTCTTTCTATTTATCCCTGGTCACATACAGAAAGCTTCCAAAAATGCCAGAGTTCTGTGCAGATAAGTCGCAGATGCATATTCAGAATGCCCTCTTCTCTGAGAAAGCCCCCGTCCTTTCGTCCTCGCCCACGGGGCGCCATCGTCTACTCCGCCTTAACATCGACGAAATACCCAATTCTTTTGATTTTGAAACGGGGAGAATACACCCCAATTCACCATTTTTCATTGCCTCCTACGATGAGGAGGATGATTTCATGGATCCTTATGCTTCTGATGCATTCCGTATGTTCGATTTCAAGGTGAAGAAGTGCGCTCGTGGACGAAGCCATGACTGGACTGAGTGCCCTTTTGCTCACCCTGGTGAGAAGGCCCGTCGCCGGGACCCGAGACGCTTCCATTACTCGGGTGTTGTGTGCCCTGACTTCCGCAAGGGGAGTGGTTGCAGGCGTGGGGAGGCATGCGAGTTCGCACATGGTGTGTTTGAGTGCTGGCTGCACCCGGCTCGCTACCGGACTCAGCCCTGCAAGGACGGGCGCTCCTGCACCCGACGCATCTGTTTCTTTGCCCATACCCCTGCCCAGCTCCGAGTCCTGCCCCCGGGCATGAGTAATGTTTGTTGCTGCCATTTCAGTGGACTCTCTCTCACTAGAAAAGGTCCTCTCTCTTGCAATTCAGGCGTTTCTTTCTCTGACGGTGTGAAACTTGCATGCAAGTATGTGGCTTCGTCGCCGACTTCAACTCTCTCTCTGTTATCACCGCCGCGATCACCTTCTCTCTCTCCACCACTCTCCCCTGCAGAGGCAGGGTCCAGCCGGGTTTCACCTTTATCCCTCTACCAGAAGTCGGCGCCAATGCATATCCCTTTGAATTTTCAGAGGAATAAGATGATTGCAGAACTGTGTAAGTCTCTCGAAGTCATGGAATTCTCTGAGCAAAATGGTCATGGGTGGTTCAATTCTCCACAAAGCTTCATTTCGTCTTCCTCGCCTTCTCTCTCTTCAACTCCTCCTCCTGTCAGCTTTACCCGTGGCTCATTTGAGCCGAATGTAATACCGGAGGAGAGTGAGAAAGCGGTAGGTAACATAAGTTTTCCGGATTTGGATTGGGTGGATGAGCTTGTTATGTAAAAAAAAGAAAACCCGACGTTTCAGTTGTATAAAGTTTCAGATCATATGTCCGGCGTCTGCAACATACGCCTGCGATTGTTCACTCTGTTTTTACCATTCAGTCAGTTTTAAGTTGAGTGAGTCCATCCTCCTTTTAGATGGAGAGTATTGAAGAAATATCTTTCCGTCTTTTCTTTGTAATGATTCTGTTTAGTCCATAAATTAAGGATTTATTGACCATTTCACGATTTTCTCCTTATTATTCTCTCCCTTAATTCAAGGATTTTTTAAGCGGCTTCATGATTTTGTCTCCCTCCATCCCCTCAGGGGACTGACTACATCGGGTGGCAACACGGGCATGGCCGAACAACCGATGGCTTATGGCTCTGGACCGAGCAACCCATGGCTCAGTCTAGGCCCTTGTACTTATGAGCGAAACCTAAGCCAGGCCTCCCTCTTATGACAGGGCCCGGCCAACCCTAAATGAAATAAACAAAGAAGAAAAAGTGTCCCTGGTCGCATAGGCCCTTGTCATTATGAGCGAAACCTAAGCCAGGCCTCCCTCTTATGACTAGGCCCGGCCAACCATAAATAAAATGAACAAAGAAGAAAAAGTGTCCCTGGTCGCATTCGGCCATCAGGCCCATAGTATGTGGTCCAAACCCTTTCTTTATTTTATGGTCTGGCAGAGCCCGGGAGGCTTGGCCCGTCTTTATTTTATCTCTCGGCCGAGCCCGGGAGTGGCCCAGCCCGGGAGGCCAACCCCTTCTTCATTTTATGTCTCGGCCGAGCCGGGGAGGCGGCTCTTCGTCCATCGAATTGGGAGTTTGTAATTACTTTTATTTTTCTGATTAAATTTCTTATTTTTTATTTTTGTTATTTCTCCCTTGAGAAAAGAAATACGAAAGAATTTAGTTTCTTTATTCCTACTAAATAAAGGATATTTTTTCTCTATATTATCGAGAAGAAAAATAACATTCGAGCACCAAATCGATTTTTTGATATTTTAATACTTAATATATGAAATTTATGTGTATATCTAGTTGGGATATTTGTATTTTCATTGTTGTACGCTAGGGTTTATTGAGGATGCTGTTAGGGATGGAGGGAGCAGCATGGGAGGATGAGATTTAGATTGTTGCGTTGGGTGGGGCAAATATTATTATATTATTTTATATAAATTATTAAAAATTTTAAAAGTTAGAGATATTTTTAAGGATAAAGGACTGGCACTCTATTTTCTCTGCGTCCGTCCTATTAGAGAGGAAATTTTGATTTGAATTATCTTATCCCGTTATGTACACAAAACCCGGTCGCCATGGTTTGGGTACATGGGTACGGATAAGTGGAATTCAGATTCCATATTTTGCTCCTATTTGTTAGTTTTGGGTTTAGGGTTGGTTTGAGAAAATCAAGGACCCGGTTTTTATGAGCCCCCGCCCCCCACTCTCACTATTTTTATGGGTCCTCCCTTGAACACTCATTATTTGTGTCGTTTTAGATCAAAACTTGTAGTGATTTATGATCTACACTATGATGGTCATGAATATGAAAAGTAAACTATAATACAATAAAATTTTAAAACATTTTTATTAGAGTTTTTTTTTCCTATCCGTAGGAAATTTTAGTTGTGATGTTCATATTAAAAATAGACGTTTGTGATTGTGTGCGGGCTGATGAGTTGGCTGACTCACAAAATACTTTTTTGAAAATTAATTAAGAGAATAATAAATAAATAGACACTATTTGTCTTGTGGAGTGGAATTGAGATGGTACTATACTACTCGGAAGAGGAGGGAAGAAGGGACTTCTACTCTAATGTCTCCTTAGCCACCTTAACTTTAATATTTGCATTTTCCTCTAAAATCCCACTCTTCAACCCTTTCTAGGAAAATGTTACACTACATATTAAACATAGGCATTCTGATTATCAGTCGTATGTATTCTGATTATCAGTCGTTTTTTATTAATAAACTAAGATATCATATAGTTTGATTAAAGTAAGTAGTTTGATGAAAATAGATGGCTAGGATTTTAGGCACAACATGGACGTGATCTTTATTTTTTACATTTTTGCAAACTATCTTGAAATTAAAATTGGGAAAGTTTCGTAGGGTATCCTAATTCCCAGCTCATTTCAAAGTAGACCTCTATTCTGTATCTTATTTCAAATTAGGCCTCTCTTCTGTCTTTCGAGCGCATAAAAAAAACCTATAGATTTCATATTACCCCTTCATCTTTTATTTTCCTGTTTTATTCACTTTTGAATATAAAAATAAGCTTCAACAAAGTATTCTGTACTACTTTAACTCAAAAATTATTTTTACCATGCTTTTTCCCTTTCAATCTCATATATTCAACTCACCGCATTCCAAAACTTTTATTTTATTTTTTCTTCTATTTAGTCCCGCATCATTTCACACTCTCTCAATTCACCACTTTACAGCCGGTTCCTTTCTCTCTCTAAACCTCTCTCTCGCTAATAGACATGTACTATGTGATTTCTCTTTAGTAGCAATATACAATGTGATTTCTCTTCAAATTTAACAGCTGGTTCTTTTTTTTTTGTTTTTATTTTTTAAATATACGATGTGATTTCTATGTAATAGCCATTAAAATTTATAGCTGGTTTCTCTTCTAATGGCCATTACTGTATTGACGGGAACGAGAGAGAGATAACCATGGTGAATTGAGAGAGTAGGAGATCTTATGGAGTTGAAAAGGGTAAAAACATGATAAAAGAAAAAAAGTTTTTGAATTGAGGTGGTATAAAATAATTTGTTAGGACTAACTTTTATGTTCAAAAGTAAATAAAATAAAAAAGTTAAAGATACATTGAAATCTTTAGGAGCTTTTTTTATCCATGAAAATAGATTACTTAGACAAATCTATTTCTATTGAAATACATCTCGAGAAAAGTATTTTTTATGAAATACATTTCTGCTCTTTGGATGCTATATGGATGTATAACATTTCCATTTTTTTTTTAATTTTGATTAAATATTTGTATTATATTATTCATTATAATATTTTTTTTTATATTAAATTTGAGATAGTTTCTCTCTCTAAAATTTTAAGATAGTTTCTCTCCTTAAAACTTTAAATTTGAAATAACTTTTCTCTCTAAGATTTTTAAGATAGTTTCTTTTACAAAAAATGTTTAAGTACTTTTTCTCTCTAAAAACTTAAAATTTGAAATAATTTTTCTCTCTAAAATTTTTTAAGTACTTTCTCTCTCTAAAATTTGATATAGTTTGTCTCTCTAACGGTTTAAGATACTTTTCTTTCTAAAACTTAAAATATGAGATAGTTTCTCTCTCTAAGAATTTTGAGATGGTTTCTATCTTTTAAAATTTTAAAATACTCTCTCTATAAAACATACAATTTGAGAAAGTTTGTTTCTTTAAAATTTTTGATATAGTTTCTCTCTCTAAAAAAATTTGAGATATTTTATCTCTCTAAAAATTTTCAAATACTTTATCTCTCTAGAACTTAAATTTAAGATAGTTTCTTTTGATATAGTTTCTTTTTCTAAAAAATTTGAGATATTTTCACTCCTTAAAAATTTTCAAGTACTTTTCCCTGTCTAGAACTTAAATTTAAGATAGTTTATTTTGATATAGTTTATTTTTTGAGATAGTTTCTCACTCTAAAATTTGATATAGTTTCTCTCTCTAAAATTTTAAGATACTTTTTCTATCTAAAACTTAAAATTTGAGATAATTTATTTTTTTAAAATTTTTTAGAAGTTTCTCTTTTTAAGTTTTTTTAGTACTTTATCTCTCTAATACTTGAAATTTAATACAGTTTCTCTCTCTTAAGAATTTTCAGGCGCCTTCTCTTTATAAAACTTAAAATTTGCAATAGCTTCTCTCTAAAAAATTTGATATAGTTTTTCTCTCTAAAAGTTTTCAAGTACTTCCTCTCTCTAAAATTTAAAATTTGAGATAGTTTTTCTATCTAAATTTTTTAAGATAGTTTCTCTCCAAAGAATTTTAGATACTTCTCTTTCTAAAATTTGATATAGTTTATCTATCTACAATATTAAGATATGTTATCCGTAAAACTTAAAAATTTGAAATAGTTCACTCTATAAAAATTTTGAAACAATTTCTCTCTAAAATTTTTCGATAGTTTCTTTCTTTAAAACTAGAAATAGTTTCTCTCTCTAAAATTTTAAAGTACTTTCTCTCTCTAAAACGTAAAAGTTGAAATAATATCCCTCTCTAATTCTTGGGTATGCTTTTGTAAAATTATTTATATTTTATAAATTGAATGTCTCTATAACAGTGAAATCTAGCTGGAAATTAATTTTGGAGGGTAAATACAATGATATAGATTTCTTTATTTTTGGGTTGAAATGAAGAAAAAAATTATGGACGGAAATACATTTCAATCCCAAAATTTCGTTTCAAACGTAAGAAATGTGCCATTTCCACTGAAATACATTTCTGGAAATGTATTTCCAAGTAACCAAACAGCCCTTTAAAGATTTTCTTATACTGCTTGAAAGTTAAATGATAAAAAGATCTATGTCAGAAATAGATAATTTGAATTCCGTACAAAATTCCCAAAAAATTTGATAAAAAGGTCTACTGAAATGAAATAGAGAATTAGGATTCCGTAGGAAATTCCCATAAAATTTTACGTCCCCCCTCTCCTAAGAGTAAATAAAACAAAAAAATATTTCTAATGATAAAAGGACTAAGATACCCATGTAAATTATCGCTGCTTTTTTATTAATAAAAATATATTTTTGTAATTTTATTTGGTGTGTTCCAGTAAGATTTGGGACATTCTAAATTTCATCTCTAAATGATTTGTTAAAAATATTAAAATAAAAAAAATTATGAATCATGGGATCAAAATCAGATGAACAGAGGCCAACTAGTGATCAAAATCAAATAAACAGTGGCCAACTGATGACATTATGACTGACGCAATTTCCAACATTATGTAAGTCGAGTGACTAGTATTACAATCACTTATATTTTGTATGGAGGTGGAACAACATCAAAAGGCCTCCCAAACCTTAATAGAACGCATTTTAACTATTTCCTCTACAATTATTATCAATGATAATTGTTATTTATTTATTTATGAGTTATTCAACTCATATACTTTCTGAAAAGAAACATGTCAAGGGCCCTACCTGCTTTTTCAAATAGATTAAGAGTTAAATTTTTGAAAATATCAGTAGGTGGTGTCTCTAGGAACTTAAACCATGTGGTAACTAAGTATGAGAGTACTACCACCACAACCTAGCCCTTTTCCCACCGTTCTTTTCTTCTGTGATTGAAAACTTGGAATATGAAAGATATTTCCGTAATTTGTGCCTATTTAAGTGGTCTGAGTCAAATATCAAGATTATCATTATTCTGCTTGAACTAAGTGACCAGAGCATAATGGCATTTACATGTTAATTATCTATTTCAGAAGATACGAGTCATTTTTCTCATTATAAATCCCTGTTCCGCCTTACAAAGCTTCAACATTCAAGTGTGTTCACGTTATTTTGCTCAAGCTAATTACTCAAATACTCATGCTTGTTCAATATTCTCTAATCTTTGAAGAAACAATTTGATATTTTTAATATATTGGAGGGTAGGTTCGTATGTAAGGTGTTGACTTTAAATAATGGAAGGTACACCTCTAAATCTTGCTAAAATATACAGTTCCAGGATAATAAACTCTTGGGATGGTCTAAAAATCTATTTTCACCCCTAATTGTGAAATTGAAAGCTCCAAACCATAGTGTAGATCAAACTCATCAATAATCACTTAAAAAGTTTGGAAATAGACCTTCTAAAAAACGTGCTACAAGATGCATTATTATTAGAATTAGAGAATTTTTTTTTTATATCCATACATGTCGAGGATGAATAATTTTATAGTTTTCCTGCATTATAACAACTTGTTTTATTAGATTTTTGACATGCATCTTGTTTTTATTTATATAGTATAAGGTTGATACCTTATAAAATATTTTTTCGGATGAGGTACTATATTAAAAGGGTAAGGTTTGTATAAGGCTGAGGCCCTAAACAGTCAAAATAAGGTGCACCTTCAAATAGTGTCAAAAGATGTCATTTCAGTACCAAAAGTATTTATAATGACCTAAAAATTTATTTTTATCTCTAATTATAAAAATTAAAGCTTAAAAAATAGTATAGATCAAGCAAATCTATGAACACTTGAAAGTTGAAACAGATAATGCATTATAAGATGCACTATTCCAAGACTTGCGGTCTATTTTTTTTTACAATCTTATATCTCAAGGATTTGTGGTATCGAGAAAAAATTTTACTAGTGAAATTTTGAGGTGCGCCTTAATTTGATGGTTTAGGACCTCAACCTTATAGAAACTTTTTCCATTAAAATGACACTTCAAAAGCAAATGACATAGTTTTGACCACCTCAATGCAATCATTTAAGTGAAAATTTCCCTAACTTATTGCACCACTACCAAAAAGCCAAGGGGCATATGTTATAAAGGTAATTACATAAGTAGGTTTGGTTGTCACTTTCAAGTAAAATTGTTGAGCGAGTCTTCCAAACCCACCGAGTCTTACGGCAGTAGTCCCTCTCCCGCTCTTGTGGATATAACAAATTTATTTTACTCTTTTTTTTTAAAGTAATCAACAGAGGCCAAAATAAATTTGCTAATTGAGATCTGAATTGACCAAACTCTCTCTCCCCCCCCCCCTCCCCGCCCCTCTCCCCTCCCTCCCCTTTCCCCTTCCCCCTCCCCTTCCCCCTCAGGGGGACATGGTTCAGGTTTTATGCAAACAAATACCTCGATCTAAAGAAGAGGTCAGTAAAGCTCTACGAAACTGTTTTTGTATAATCAAGGGGAGTCTATTTTCATTAAATTTATGGAAGCCTACTGACCATGTTTCCTTTATTCAGTAAGAATATATTTGGATCAGTCTCTGCGGTATCCCACTGTATGCTTCGAACTTGGCCATCATAAAAAAGATAGTGGGTGACTTGTGAGTCTACTTGGAAATGGATTCGGATTTTTTCTTGAACCCAGTATGTAAGATGGTGCGGGTTAAAATTTTGAAAGCGAAAGGTATTCCCCTCCCTGAGAAAATTTGTCTGGTTATTGGCGAGGATTTTTTCGACATTGTGATTAGTGATGTTTGCTCTAGGGTGGCACCTGTTGGTGGTAAGGATGTTGTCGCTTTGCAGGACATTCATGACGGGCATAAGGTGCAAATGCCGGAGCTAAGGAAATCACCGGAGATTGGGAAATTGAAAGTTGGTGGGACCCTCAGGTCTCGTTGGAGTTTTCCTCGAAAATTTGAATTTAAAAATGCGGTAACCCCCAAAGTGTCAAAAAGATGGATTCCCGTGGGTAGATTTTTGAATTGTACGGAGGGTTTTTTATTTATATGCGTAAGCCCCAAGATTTAATTAAGGGAGATAATGCTAGTATGCAGTTTTCTAAGAATGTAGATGGTTTGAAAGAGGTTATGGAAATCCCCAAGGACCGAATTTTGGACGACTTTTCTAGGATTGAATTTGGTAGCTTCTCGACTTTGGGAGTTGGTGATCGCACCGGACCACCTCTTTCTTCAAATATTAATTACAGGAAAGTTTACCTCAAGCCGGTGGGTTACTGTCCCTAGATTTCCTCAAGAGGGGAAAGCCTTCCATATCAGCTGAATCTGTGTGGGGAAGGTATTCTCATACAGGTGGCAGCTGCTTTTATCTTTCTGGATTCGTCTGTGTTTGGGAATCTAGTGATTAAAAAAGGGGAAGCTCTTTCCTGGTCGCTCCTTCCTCTTCGATGGTATCGCTAGTTTATCTCCTTACCCATCAAAACGTTGTTAGCCACGCTTGGTGTCTTATGCTAATTTTAAGTTTTTTCACTTCCAAAATGCATCCTTTACGGTTTCACCTGGCCGCAGCCAAGAAAAGTCACTCACGTTTCGACCCTCTTCTGATTGATCCCTTGCCTATCGTGGTTATGGAGCTGGAGGAACCCCAGTTACTTCTGGATAATGTAGATACAGTGACAGAGGCATTGGAGATGGGTACGACTGAGATGCAAATGGTGGGCTCCCTTGATGCTAGGCCAGAGGAGCCTCAGTTACTTCTGAAGAATGTATGTACAGTGACAGAGGCTTTGGAGATGGTTGTGCCTGAGATGCAAGTGGTCGTCTCCCCTAATACTGGACCGTTGAGCGTTGATCATCCTCCCGCAATCGAGGCCTCTTTATCTATTCAAGGCCCCATGGATGATTCACCTCTAGTGGAGAAAATGATGATCAAAATGGGCATGGAAAATGTCCCTCTTGCTGTGGTGATGGACAAAATCAGAAAGCGCCACAAAACCAAAGTTCTAGTGGAGGTTAAGGAGAAGCAGGTGATGGTTGTAGGGGATTCAGAGATGGTCGGGGCTCGTACTCCGACAGGCAAAGCGCCTGTGTCTACGAAGAAGAAGAAGGTATTTCAGAGAGGAGTGAGTACCTCAACAAGATTGAAGGCACGTAGTGTTCCCAAAAGAGGCTATATGGATGCTGCACTTGCTTTCCGCGACCCTGTGATGGTGGACATTGATTCGGCTTCTTCGTCCTTGGCTGATGAAGAGCGTTATGAGTCTATGATGCTTGAAGATGCTTTCTTTCGGAGTGGTCCTTTTGGACCAGGTTCTTCTTTTCCCTCTCCTCCTTTTTTATGAATATCATGTCCTGGAATGTTACGGGATTAAATGATCCCAGGAAAAAAGATGGACGTTTTGTTTTTAGTTTCGAAGTACAAACCAGTTATTTTGGGTTTACAGGAGAAAACTTCCTAGCCCTACTCTTTCGAGTGTTAGGGAAGTTTGAGGCTTAGGGGTGGTCTGTTTTTGTAAAATTGATATTGTTGAAAATTCTAGTGGGGTATGGATCCTTTGGGATCCTTTGGTTGTTAATAATTTTGAGTATGTGGTCAAAGATAACTGATTACTTTTGGGTTTCAAGGGTCCTATTTTGGGTTTTTATTGGGGTTTCATGAATGTATATGGGCCTACTGTTTCTTCTTTGAAAGCTGATTTTATTAGTGACATGCATGATGTCATCCATTCTGTGTCTTATTCGTGGTAATTGGGGGAGATTTTAATCTTATTAGGTGGCCTGATGATTGTTTAACTGACTATCCAATAAATTCATTTATGATAAAAATTCATTTATGATAAGGTTTAACATGTTTATAGAAGATAATGTTTTTTTGGACCTTCCTATTATTGGGTTTAAGTTTATTTGGTCCAATAATAGTGTAGGTAACCTTGCTATATCCAAGCTGGACAGATTCTTAATTCTTGCAGAATAGATGGAATCCTTCCCACTTACTTATGTGAAGTCTTTGGTATGGCTATCCTCTAACTACCTTCCTATTTTACTTAATACAGGGTACCACAGAGGAGGGATAAAGCCTTTCAGATTAGAGGTGAGCTGGTTGGAGAATAAAAATGTGGTTGATCTCATTAAAAAGATGTGGTTGAATACAGAGGTTGTCGGTTCCATGGATTTCCAAATTCATAAAAAGTTGCTGAATGTCAAACATAAGTTGTTAGAATGGAAGAAAGAAAATAAGATTGACGTAAAGGCAAGGATTGACAGAATTCTATTTGAGATTGAATTCTTAGAGGTTATAATCCAGCAGAATGATGTCCTTACTGAGGAATTGATAGTTGAGCGCAGTGTGCAACTTAAGGAGCTCGAGGAATTACGTAGATCTGAAGAAGTCTATTGGAAACAAAGGTCTAGAAATAAATGGTTCAAGGAAGGAGATCTTAACACAAAGTGTTTTTCATGCTATTGCTAGTTCAAGGAGACGACAAAATGATATATCGAGTCTGACCATCCCAGGGATAGATTCAGAGGATAATGCTTTCATCGAAGGGGGAGTTATTAATCACTTCAAGAATGCTTTTATTAAGGAGGTCATTTTGGATCCAAATTTTGCAAATGTTCCTTTTAAGGTGTTGGAGGGGGAAAGAGCGAGTTTTCTGGAAAAGGATATCACCATTGAAGAATTTAAAAAAATTGTCTTTGCAATATCGGGTGATAAGGCGCCAAGTCCAGATGGTTTCCCATTGGTTTTTTTCCATAAATTTTGGCATATTCTTAAGGATGACTTATTGCTTATGGTAACAGAGTTTCTGATCAGGGATTACATTTTTAAGGGCATTAACTCAACGTTTTTAGCTCTGATTCCTAATAAGTCCGTGATTAGTGAACTCTATGATATCAGACCTATCAGTTTGTTGACGAGTATTTATAAAATCATTGCCAAAGTGTTAGCCGGTCGTCTTAAAGGTGTCCTACCATTCCTCATCTCAACATCACAGTTGGCCTTATCCAGGATTGATAAATTATTGATAGTGTCTTGGTGGCACAAGAATGTATACACTCTCGTGTATTGAGTAAAAAGAGAGGGGTTTTGCTGAAATTAGACATGGAGAAGGCGTATGATAGAGTGGAGTGGGGGGTGCTGTTAGAAATTATGAAATTGATGGGTTTTGGAGTTAGATGGAGAAATTAGATTTATGGTTATCTTTCTTCTGCCTATTTCTCTGTGCTTTTTAAAGGGAGTGCTATTGGCTTTTTCAATACCTCTAGGGAATTTCGTCAAGGTGATCCATTATCTCCCTTTTTAGTTACCATTTACACTGATTGTTTTAGCCTAATGTTAAGCAGGGTTGAGAGAGGTGGAGCTTTTTCGGGTTTCAAAATTACAAATTCTGATATAACTGTCTCTCATTTACAATATGCTGATGATACTCTTATTTTTTGAGATGCCGAAGCAGTACAGTTGGGGAATATTGAAAGGTTTTTGGATATTTGTGCGTGACTTTGGGGATTAAACTTAATTTCCATAAATCCTCTTTGGTGGGAATTTACTGTACAGGATCGGTGGTGGAATTCAACAAGTGTTATTGGATATAACGTTGATGCTTTTCCCATTTTCTATTTGGGAATACCCATCCCTGATTCAAAATTCTCTATTATGGTTTAGGATAATGTTATTGAAAGGGTGTAAGTTAAGCTTGATTTATGGAAACATAAGTACTTTTCTTTGTGGGGGAGGGTTACTTTGTTAAGATCGTGGTTGGCTAATCTTCAAGTCTATCAGATGTCTGTGATCCAAATTCCAGCCTCGGTGGGAAGGAGAATGAGAAAATGATGAGAGATTTTCTATTGGGTTCGTGTGAGGATCGCAGGAAATTCCATCTTTTGAAGTGTGATAGAGTTTGTACCCCTAAGTGTGAAGGTGGTTTGGGTATTAGGAATGTAAAAAATTTAATCAGGCATTGTTGTGCAAATGGTGGTGGTGTAGTGTTCACTTTAAGGACCATCTTTGGTACCAAGTTCTAGCTTCTAAGTATGGGATGGATTGTTATAATTTGTGGCTTGGTGGTAGTAAAAGAAATGAGACTTCTTATATGTGGAGAGCTATCTTCAGGGTATTTTAGATGGAATGCTGGAAGTGGTAGGCAGGTCCTGTTTTGGCACCACAAATGGATCGGGGATTTTCCCCTTAAAGTTGCAATTCCAGATCTTTTTCGGGTGGTCGCTAACCCTAATTTGCTAATTTGTGAGGCTATGGAAAGGAGATGTCTTTTGATATCCTGGAATATTCCTCTCATATATAGGCGTTTAACTAACTTGATGTTGTCCCAATGATGTACACGGATGGAACTCTTAGATAAAGTATATATCTCACAAGATACAGAAGATTTGCTAGTATGAGAGATTGAGAGTGATGGTTTGTTCTCTATTAAATATTGATATAATTTGTTCTTCCATGACCACTGGAGATGGTCTAGCTATAAGCTTGTTCGAATATGTAAATGACCTATTCCCCATAAAATTCAAGTTTTCATCCGGTTGGCGGCGCATGAAAAAATTCTAAATATATATAATCTTATAAAAAGGGGAAAAATTTTGCCAAACATTTGTTTGTTATGCAAACAAGATGGAGAATCAGTTGCACATCTGTTAATCCATTGTCCTTTTACCTCTAGAATTTGGCATTGGTTGTTTAGCATGGTTGGTGTATCTTTGTTGTTGCCTCAGGGTGTGGCTGACGTTCTTTTTCAGTTTACACTTCCTTTTTGCCTAAGGTGGGTAGTGTGATTTGGAAGATCGCAAAATGAATGATTTTGTGGGAAGTATGGAAAGAGAGAAATAGGAGAACTTTTGAGGGTTTGGCTTTGCCTTTTGAGAAGGTCACTCATTTAATCAAATTGTTTATATGGTCAAGTCTCTCTGTGATTAAGGAGGGTTAGGAGATCACAAAAGTAGATATTATGGTCAATCTTTCGAACTTATTTTCTCTTGGGGTGAGGAAATGTCGGCCTAAAGGGTTATGGTATGCTCTACCTATGGATTGTCTGAAGATCAATTTTGATGGGAGCTCTATGGGGAATCCTGGTCCAACTGGCATGGGGGTATTATTCGTGACTGTTATGGAAAATTGTCTTGTCCTATGCAAAACGTATTGGTGTGACAACAACGAATTTTACGGAAATGAGCACATTGCTTAAGGGGCTAAAAATTTTCATGAAGCGGAACTTGGGTACTACTTGCATGGTTGAAGGAGACTCACTGAATGTTATTAGTTGGTTCAAAAAGGAGCAAAAGGTACATTTATGGTTACAGATTATGGACGCTTCCGCATCCTTATCTGTTTCTTTTTCCCATGTATATCGCGAGGCTAATGGTGTTGCTGATGCATTAGCCAAAGGCAGTGTTTCTCTTGCTTCGTTTTCTATTTCCGATGATGTAATTTTCATCTAGTCTTTCAATAAAATGCTTGAATTTTGGTAAAAAAAAAAACAGAGGCCAAAATAACTGACAAAATGAGAGTAACAAATTTATTTTACTCCTTGGTCCAATTTTGATGGTTACAACTTTCTACTGCTTCTTGCTTCTAATTAACTTAACAAAAGATGAAGAATCAACTATTGATAAAATAGTTGTTGGGATTGAGTTAGATCAGTCGAGCAGTGCCTTGACTGGTTTGATTTAAAATAAAAATTAGATTTGATAAAAAATAATAAAAACCAATTATAGCCGGTCTGATTTACTGATTTTCATCAATTACACTGTTTCCAAACAAAGTTTGATATTATTTTTGCAGTTCATTTTATATTTTAAAATTATCACTCTTATTTTTCTATACATTTTTAAATTCCGTTCTAATTGGTTTAAACTCTGATTGTACCGATTTTTTACTAAACGACACCCTTCACCAGTTTGGTGACCGGTCTTGTTTTGATAACAATGGTTATAAAGAATCTTTGATATTTTGATTAAGAGAAAAACGAAAATTTGATCAATAATATCAAAATGTATAGCAACAAGATTATTGAATGGAATGCAGTAAGGGTCTCTAAAGGTGCTTTCTCTATGGAACAGGTTTACTTGGAGCCCCTATGATTGAGTTCAACCGCATGATAAAATACAGTAAAATTTATCTTGCATTATTGAGATTTGTTACCTCCTTCTAGAAGACCGTTAGTTTAGCCTTCAGAAATTCAGATGAATATTTCTTTTTTTGAGAGGCAAAGCCACATGAATATTTCTCCAAAATAAGAAAACTTCCCATTAGATACCTCTCTAGAGTGGGACCAGTGGGACATGATCAAAAGTGGGGTGATCATAACGATAGCTTAGTTTTTAAATTTGGGACAAGAAATACTTTTTTAATTAATCCGGACAAAATCCAAAATAATTTTTTTTGGTAATTAAATCCAAAATAACTTATAATTGAGTACTGAAGAACTTCTTTTAAGTGCTTTCAAACACTTGGGTTCGCATTGGCCACGCGGCCGATATAAAAAAAAAGTAGGTCTTGGGTCGCAAACTATTATCAACTTTTTTTACAAGGTTAAGAATTTTTATTAAATGAGTGGTTAGAAAGTATCAGATTATAAAGACAAAATTAAAGCATTTGAAATGATTTGGAAAGATAAAGAAATACTGTATTTTGCAAGGCTATCAGCTACATAATTAACCTCTCGGCTTATATGAGAGAGAGATCTAACATTGGGGTGTGAGTAAAGATCAAAGATTTTCAACCGAAAAACATGGAGGGACACTGGAATTCTTAGCTCCGGCTTATACCATCTAATGACGTTGAAGTAGACCCCTCAATAAGAACGGCTGCTAAAATACGATAAGTTCCAAGCTTCGCAAGAGCAAGGCCCCACATAAGGGAAAATAACCGATTCTTTATGGTCTCTAAGCAGATCTCTTATTCCAGCAGGTTTTGGGTAACAAACTATGTCCCGAGTGTCAAGTTAGGGCCAGTGCCGGCCCGGTTCAGTCGGACCCGACATTCTGTTTTTTTGTTTTTATTTATTTATTTATTTTTTCCCGACTTTAAAAAAACAAAGGTTAAGCCCGGCCCCGGCCCATCGCCACCCTTGCAAACTCTAGCAAATAGATACAAAGTCAGTATGGTCCGGTTAGAGAGAGAGAAGAGAAGGTTTAAAAGCGGGAACCAAGGATCATTCTGAAGAATAGGGCATGCCCTGGAAAAAATCACTTGCCATAAAATCATGGAGATAATTTGATAAAGAAATATCAAAACTTGATCTGCTCCACGTGGGTCCATAGTACTGATTTGGTAAAGTGGGCAGGTGGGGTGTGGGTGCAGGGTCAAAGGCGCGTGGCGTGGGTCCATGGTGCATGCACCTAACCGGTGAGAAATAAGGGACACGTCTGGACCATGTGCATGCCACTTAATAATGGGAACTTGTTGAGGCTCACATGCTCCCCATTTTTTGAGAATGGGTTTTATGCATTTTTTCTTCCAAGTGTTAAACAATGGGAAATATCGACTGCCCATTCCTCCAAGTGTGTTTGTAAGTGAAAATTTGAGTGCCACTGATCGAAATTTCTGATTTATCACATTAACTTTTAGTTTCGTAAATGGAAATGCAATAATAAATTTTTTTTTTTTATTGGTAAAAAAAATATTTATTAAGAAATTTGGCTTTCCATTTTTATTTTTTTAAAAAATTTAGTATGAGATTTTTATTTTTAATATTATTTATTGTATAGATTATCATGTGCTTTGAATTTAACTTTAATAATTTTTTTAATATTTTTTTAGGTATTTTTGTATCCTTCTAAATTTTGATTATTTCTATGCTTTTGCTAAGCTTTGTAATACGGTTGTTTTTTTGCTAATAGCTTTTTGAAACCTTATCATTCCACTCTTAAATTTTCTAATCTGAATATTTTTTACTAAAAATTTTTTTGCCACTTTTTTTTTTTTTAATATAATCAATTATCTCATTCTAAAACGTTAACTTCATCTTTAAAATTCTATTTTTCTTGTTTTATCAACTGAATTTCTAAATAAATCTATTTTCTCCCTTTTTAAATTCCGCCACCTAGCTATTGGACACCTATTATTTTTGTTCATTCCTTTCTATATCTTTATGCAAACATCTATAACCATGAGGCTATGTTTGCGCGGTTAAACTATCTCCTTGGATAATCTTACAGACTTTACATGACGGTCAATATGCGTTCATATTTAGAAAGAAACCTATATAGCTTTTTATATGATTTACTTTTGTAAGTTATTAAATGTTGGTCTTGCTTTTTAAAATACATGTTTACTATTGCTTGGTTATAAGCCATAGAAAACTCAAGAATAACATCATCTATCTCAAAACATCACATATTAACTCACAATCATTAGGAACTGTTAGATGTGGAATCGAGTGGCTAGGGTGTTTCAATGATTGGGCACAAAGTCCAAAATAAAAATTTATCAAACTATGTGACATACTTTAAACTGGTGGATTTCACATCCAATGGATGAAGGTGATTTTGACCTTGTCATACGAAAAGTGAATGGTCTTATAGTAGAATCCCTATACATATATACATTAATTCAAAACCTAGATCGCTGGGGTTGATCGTCCATCCCACATATCTATGTCAGGTCCTTGGAAAGGTGATGTGGGTCGTTCCGAATCGGCAATCTAGAAAATATAAAAAGTAAAAACAAAAATTAAAATAAGGATTTATGGGGTGGAGATTTAGAGGGGATTTGAGAAAATATTAGATAAACTTAAAAAAATAAAAAT
>NW_006499997.1:0-31367 GCF_000471905.2 Amborella trichopoda
TTATACCCATCACCGTCCAAAGTTTATCGTGTGGTCACGATTGTCTGATAACGTTTCATTTTTCATTTTTTTTCTACAAATCTAAATGACCTGAAATTTAGAGCGTGTATTCTTCAAAAAAATCTTCGAAAATTATATATAAAAAAATATTTTACATGAAAAAATTGATCAAAATACCCCTGAAAAGTTTTAGGGGTATTTTGGTCAATTTATATTTTTCGGATAATATTTTTTATATTTTTATTAGATGCGCCTCAGTAAGATATATATATTCTCCAAATTTCAGGTCATTCCGATTGGTAGAAAAAAAATGAAAAATAAAACACTACCAGACAATCGTGTCTGCGTGATGAAATTTGGACGGTGATGAGGGTACACGAAATCACTATTCATTTTCACCTATAGGTGTTGTAAAGACTTTTTCTATATATATATATGAAAAATGTTGGGATTACCCCACTAGCTCATACGAACATATGAGTTTATATGAGCCCAACAGCCCAGATTGAACATGGGCCAATCTGACAGTCACGACCTCATTTCGTTTTTAAATTTTAATTGTTTTTTACAAATCCAAATAACTTGAAATTTTAGACAGGTATTCTTCAAAAATAGAATAATCCAATAAAAATATCAAAAAAATAATTTACAATAAATAAATTAATCAAAATACCCCTGAAATGTTTCAAGGGTATTTTAATTAATTTAATTTTTGCGAATTATTTTTTAAATATTTTTATTAGGTTTACCTTGATGAGAAGAATGGACACCTAAAATTTCAAGTCATTTGGATTTGTAGAAAAATAAAATTAAAATTAAAATACGAAATGAAGTCGTAACTGTCAGATCAGCCCAGATTGAATCTGGGCCGGCCATTTGGCACATATGTTCATATGAGCTAGCAGAATAATATGACTAGGGGTATTTTTAAAATAATCTAAAAAATATGGAAAAATGTATAAATAAGTATTTATGTGAAAAACAATTTTCAATTTTTGCGAAGTGATAGAAAGCATTAAAAAAATATATTCTTTATTTTTTAGGATTTTTATTTCTTTTTATTTGAAATTTTTTTAGATATCCCCGACTTGGACATCCAACTTGGGACTACTCAGGCTTCGAAAAATCCCGAGCCCAAGTAACTTAGCGGCAGCCGATTTTTCGCACACGGGGATTGGCATTAAGGTTTGAATTGACGATATATAACAATATTTGATTATATTGGGGGACACGAGAATAAAAACAAATGACCACTTTGTAGACATAATGATTTAGTGAAGAAATTGGATATAACAAACTTTATAACGGATATAATGGATATTATAGCGGTGTTTCTTTTTATTTATAAATATTTTTTAAAATTTAATAACACGTATAATCGACCATTTTGGAAAAAATGAGAAACAAGTTTATCTCACCCACCAGTTGTAGATTTTAATAAATTATTATATTGCCCTTTCTCAGGTATGCTACTGCTCAATGATGTTAACAGCTTGAAAGGCCTATTTAATTTGGCCTGGGAAGAAAAATAGTACAGAAAATAAAAAGTATGGAAAACAAAGATTTGCGTAGTTTGACATTGCTTACGTCCATGATACTACAAAAAAAAATTTCACTAATGAGAAAAACATCATATAAACATGGAAATTTTAAAATTTACAAGCTCTCTCTCAAATCTTAAATCTACAAAATACTTTTTTTATAAAAAAAAAACCTCAAGAGTAGACCCACGTGATCCATCTCTCAATTTCCTTACTTTTTCAGGAGTGAGAAAGGTTTCCCTCTCCCCATAGGAATCACGTGACCCTTTCCTGGATCAAGATGGATTCAAATCCTCATAAAATAGGATATCTATAATGTAGGAAACATATAGGTTATCAAAATTATCAAGTTCCCTAATAATTAGGAAACGTGGATTCACGTCTAACCAATGGTTTAAAAAGCGAATCGGTGATCCGGATCAGGCATTTCAAAAATCGATCTGAATCGGCAAATCGGCGATCCGGATCGAGAATCGACTGAATCGATCGAATTAAAGTTTCAAAAAAATCCGAAAAAATGATTAAAATTCATTATAAATGTTGTTTTTTAGGAATCCAATAAGAAATGAGGGTACGACATTATTAACTTTTATTTTTCTCATCAATTTGTATATATTGAGATGTTCTTTCCCTGTATAAACTTAAATATTAAATTTGCATCACATAAAAAAAAATCATAGAATTATCATGGATAAGATATATAATTATACATGGACTATTATAAAGTGTAGACTAATCAATGAAAGAATGGCCATTAAAATCTCGTTTTAGCGAAAAACCCTAATCCGCTAAAAAAACCCAAATTATTACAGCCTAACTAACTATAATCCAAAATTATTACCACCTAACTAATTATAATATTATATACTGAAATTATAATTATTAGTTTACATTTATAATTATTTTATTAGACAAACAATAACAAATTTAAAATATTTTAGAATATTATCTAATTGAAAAGTGATTAAAAAATTATTAGAAGAGGCTTCCATATCATATGACTGAAATTAAAAATAAAACCACCAATAAATTCTAATGTAATTATATTAAAAAATTCAAAATAACTTTAACCAAAAAAATGAAAAACAAAGATGCCAAAATTCAAAAAAAAATCTTATCGGCAATATGCACAATAGCTACAAAGAAATAAAAATAAAAATAAAATATTGTAATAAAACCTATTGAAAAAACTATTTTACTAATAAACATCAAAAAAATTTACATGGCTATTTTTTAATTTGACACACTAAATTAATGAGTGCTATTAATTTATTTTTTAATTTTATATAGCCGTTTATTAGTGCTATTAATTTGACATGCTAAATTAAAACGCTACACATATGAACAATGGCTTGCAATAGTTAATAGCTTGGAAAAATTATATGGCCATTTTATTAGGTAATGGCCTGTGTGACGATGGCTTGCACGCTGTTGAAGGCAAGTGGGAATTGTCCCACATCGGAAATATCAAACGACTTCCAAGTTTATAAAAGATGTGAGGATGAGCTCTTCAACAGCGTGCGAGCGAACGGTACATGGGGTAACACGTGATTGTATGTGAATGTGGTGGTGACGTCCAACAATGTCGAAAATAACTTTCATTTTTAAGACAAATATCCCAATTACCCTTGAAAACGTCATACGTGCCGAGACATGACGTCACCATCCGATTCTATATAGTGATTCGGCCGGAATCGTCGATTCTCTTCTAGAAGTGGGCGATGTGCAAAAATATTGGGGCAACCTTGCACGTACGCACGTGTGAGTGCACACGGACGAACGAGAGCACGTGCGTGAACCGGATGGGAACCGGCGTTTCTCTCTAGAACCGGGCAGTTCTCGGTTTTATGATGAAATCGACACGGGCTGTGCCGGTTCCCGAGTCGAATCGAGCGAGTCCGGTTCGACTCGCTGATTTTTAAAACATTGCGTCTAACATTCCCAACCATATTTCCATTTTGACCGGTTTGCTCCAAGAAACTAGGAAACGTGGATTCTCGTCTAACATTCCCAACAATATTTCCGTTTTGACCGGTTTACTCCAACAAATTACGCCCACGAGTTACCAATCATCAAGTTACCACAAGCCTCAAGGAAGTTCTTCACCATCGGAATTGGAAGCAAGTTTGTAAGTTGGAAGTTCCTAAATAACTGTAAGTTGAAAGTTACTGAAGAAGTTCATGGTTTCTGTGTTTGATAACCTCTTCATAGTTTCTGTGTTTGATAACCTCTTCATAGTTTCTGTGTTTAATAACTCTTGGGATATATGGTAAATATCTTATATTACATAAATATATAATATATAAATATATATTTTATATAATATATATAACATAGTATAATATATAATATAGTGTATTTTATATTTATTTTATTATATAATATATAATATATTAAATAATGAAATATATTATATTACATAACTGTATTATATATAACATAATAATGTATTTTTATTTATTTTATTATATAATATATATTTATATAATATAATATATTATATTATACATTGTAGTTTATATTTATTCTATTAATATATTGTTATTATATAATATTATAAATATCTATTATATAAATAACATATGATATATACATTGTAGTTTACATTTATTCTATTAATATATATTTTTATTATATAATATTATAAACATTTATTATATAAATAAAATATATTATATAATAAAATATATTATATATTATATAGAAAAGTATATTATATATTATACAATAAAATATATACATATATCATATATAACATTCACACATCAAGTTAAAGTTAAATTACTGAACTAACGACTCATTTTTCTGGACTGATCTGAATATATGGATGCAGGCTGCCACGAATTCAGCTTACAAGAATGGTCGGCAATGGTTTATAGCGACCACTGGTGATCCTGACAGTAATGAGGATTTTCGACCTGCAAACAAGCTGGCAAATTCACGTTCTTCTGTTCAAGAGGTTCTGGACAAGGTATTGGGTTTTTGTCATTTTTTATTAAAGGAAATTATATGTCTTCTTCAATGTGGTCTGTTGTCATTTCATGCTTAATTGAATCCTTTCGGGCATATTAACAAGGCATTCGTCAACGTTTGTGATTTATGAATATTTCTTTGATGTTGGTGTAGGATGTTAAAGAAAACCCTATAATGATATATATGAAAGGTGTTCCTGAAGCTCCACGCTGTGGATTTAGTGCACTGGCTGTGAAAGTTCTGTAGGAATATGGTAAGTGTGCATGCTTTGCTTCTTCTTAATCAATTCCCAATGTAATTCTTGCTATATCTTATGGTTGTTATATTCTTATTAATTACCAACAACCTTCTTTTAATTGTAGTCAGTCTTAATGCTTCAAGCTGTATGGACCTGCATTTTGACAGGCAGATTGATGATAATGGATAGTGAACATTTCTATATAAGAAAACCAAACATGGTCCTTGTTCTTCTTAAAGAAACCAAACCTGCCTCTTCATTCTTCTTTGAGAAAGATAATTATCTGATTACATGGTTTATGTCACGACAAACCATAGATGTTGGAAAGATTCCGTATCATTTTAGGAATCAGAATCGTAGAAGATGATTCCTGTTTCTGGAATCGACGTCCTTGCAAGGGAAATTGTGGGAAACGAGATCAACCCAAATGGAATTGAGATCCTTATATATATGGAATCGAGATTCCATCCCATTTGGAATTGAATTTCTGACCTGTTTGGAATGGACCCATATGGTCGAGGTTCCTTCATATATGGAATTGAAAATCAGATGTCTATGGAATTGAGTTTCTAATTTGATGCTTCTCATAGGTTCTGAATTGTTTATTTTGTAGTTCATGGCCTTATGTTCGTGATTCTAATTTGATGGAGAGATTATATGTGGAAATCTAGATTCAACAAATGTAGAATCGAGATTGAACAATTGTAGAATCGAGAATAAATAATTATTAAAAACGATATCTTGTAAGTGTTGGAATTGAGATTCCTATAATAAGGAATCGAGATTCCTGACTTCATAGAAATGAATTTCATGAAGATTCCTTATTGGGATTGCAAAATTGGGACTCCAAATGGGAATTGTGGCCTTGGGTGAGAAATTTTAGTAACAATGCGACAAACAATTTTCTTGTGATTTCAGTGATGTACTTCTCCTTACCATCAATGATTTAAAAATCGGATTGCCCAACACCTAGGCGGTCCAAAAGGTCTGGGCGCATTGCCCAGGCCTAGGTGGCCAAACTTGGCGGTGGTCCCTGAGCAGCTGCTTAGGCGGCCGCCCAGCGCCCTGCCCTGGGCAGCCGCCCAGGCCTTGCGCCCCTCCCAGAGGCGGAAAACTTTTTTTTTTTTTCAAAGATATAAAAGTTAAGAATGATGGCTTTTAGGTTCATTTGAACCCTAAACCCACCAGAACCCATTTTAGAGTAAAAAAACCTCCAAAAAACTATATTTCATTGGATCGAATCATTGAAGTGTTTCTCAAAGTTTGGAGTTTAAGCAACCAAAGTAAGTGTACTTTTTAGATTGCTTGTTTTACATTGAGATGTCTTCTTCAGGAATTAGTCGAAGTGGAGATCCGAGTTAGAAATATGGATACAACCCGAATCCAAATGACAAAAATTGCGTTAGATGCAATTTTTGTGAAAATGATACAAAATGAGGCATAAACCGGTTTAAGAAACATCTTGCCGGTATTAAGGGGGATGTCGCCCTTTGTAAAAATGTTCTTGAAGCTATCAAGGAGGAGATTAATCAATTTTTAAGTTATAGAAAACAAAAACAAGAACAAAATCCTTGTCATAGATCTATTTCTGCTACTCCTAGATAAAGTGATCCGGGCTGGAAGTATGGGTACAACCCAAAACCAAATGATAAAAATTTTATAAGGTGTAATTTTTGTGAACAAGATACCAATAGGGGTATTAGCAATTCAAAAAACACCTTGCTGGTGTTAGAGGTAGTGTTGTTTCTTGTACAAAGGTTCCTGAAGCAGTATGAGATGAGATTAGACATCTTCTGAGTTTTCAAGAACTAAAAAAGGATGAAAATAAGCCTTATTCTATGGAAGTATCTTCTCCAGTTTCTAGTCGGAGTGGTGATCCGGGTTGGAAGTATGGTTATAACTCGAATCCAAGTGATCAAAATCGTATTAAATGTAATTATTGTGGAAAGGATATTAATAAGGGCATTTATTGGTTTAAAAAACAACTTGCCGGTATGACGGGGGATATTGCCCCGTGTAAAAATGTTCCTAAGGCTACTAAGGAGAAAATTATATAATATTTGAGTTCAGAGAAGCACAAAAAAAAAGATAGAGCAGCCAAGACTCCTAGGCCTGATCTGCACAGACTGCACATACTAGTAAGAGGAAGGTAGAAGAAGAGGAGAAGGAAGAGACAGATTCAGAAGAAACAGAGGAGGACGAGCGTTATATTAAAGAGGGAGATGACTTTGATGATGATAGCCTCGGCTCTGATGCATATAATGAGGCTTGCCCTATTGATATTCCTTCTGATGATGGTGCTGATGATGACTGAAGACTCTTGCCTCTTAGTGCTAATTGCTGAGTGTTGAGTGTTGACTTTTGTTAGACTGTACATTTTTAAATTTATGTATATTTTTGTTATGTTGAGTGTTGACATTTATATCCTACACTTGTATGGTTTTACAGTTTACTGTTTTAACAATATGAATTATCAAAATTCTCTTCTCAACTCCTATCTTTTTTTTCTTTTTTTTTTCAACTTGGAATATGATATATTGGGATTTTTACTTTGTTTTCAATTGGGCAGCCACCCAGGTTCTGGGCGCCCGCCTAGGCTCTAGGCGGCCTGGACTCCCCATACCGCCTAGGACCCGCCTATCGCTTTTTGATACACTGCTTACTGTTATGATTATTCATCATCATTTCTAGTTGGGGTGGGTGCAGGAATCATGTTTCGCCATTTTGCTTTATCAAGGGCCATATCCTCAGTCAGACCAGAAGTTACCATATCTTTTCTCACTACTTCCATCATGTGCTTTGGGGCATTTCCCTTGCCCTTTTAAAGCCTTCAACTTGAAGCAAATAGTCCAGCAAATAGTCCCTCATAACTGGTGTTGTTCTAAGTCGATGTTACGTATGACTAGACCACAAGTCTACTTTCCATCATTTTATCACCTATTAGAGGTGCCATTAAGTTCCCGCGAATGTACTCATTCCGATTTATATCCTTTCTTGTCTTGCCACTCATCCATCTCAACATCATCATCTCAGCTACACTCATTTTTTGAATATGTTGCTTATTAATAGCCCAACATTTATTCCCTTAAAAGATGACTAGTCTTACAGATGTCCTATAGATCTTCCCCTTTAGATTTATTGATAGACAACAGTCACAGAAGACTTTAGAAGTACATCTTTACTTCATCCACCTAGCTCTTATTCTATGAGCAATATCTTCCTCAATCAGTCATTTCTCATGGATTATCAACCCAAAATATTGAAATAATACTTCTTGACGATCGATCTTAACTAATTCTTCATTTATGCTCTTATTATTTTAGCCTTGCATTCTATATATTTTTTCTTAGTCTGACTAAGTTTAAAACCTTTAGATTTTGAAGCGTCCTTCTAAAATTATCTACTTGTACTTTGATTTTGTTAGGTTCAAAAATTTCCTGAACTATGTAAACGCGATACCACAGTTGTCTATATCATTTTTTTTTGGGTACTCCAGTGGGGTAGGGGTCCCTTAATAGGAATGGAACTCAACCCACCACCCTGATTGCCTAGCTTTGAGCCTATTCCTAGTTGTCTAAATTATAAAGAAACAAAAATACAATTTTCTAAATATTACTGTATCTGTATTTGCACTTCTATCTGGTGCCTTATTTTCACTTCTACTCATCTGTGCATGAATTTGTTGTAGCATTATTTCAGTTAGTAACTTAGGTTTCAATACCTTGGAAATTAAGTTGTCATATGATTGAATTTCAGTTTGCAGTTTCCATGTCTGCTATTTTCTCTCATCATAAATAATTATTTTTTGGTTTCCTTTAATGCTAAAAACTGAGTACTTTCAATTTCTCCTACTTGTCCTAAGATGGAACATTACCAGTTTTGTTGATCAATAACGATAGCCTATCAAATTGGAAGAGTGTTTAGTTTTCATTTATATGGTACCAACACATTTCCTTGATAACTTGGTTCCTTTCTTGCTTCCTGATGATCTTTGAACTGAAAAGTGTGGTAGGTTTAAATAATGTGTTATCATCGTGAACATATTCAAATTCCCGAGTGCCGAAAGTTCAGAATGCATGACAAATCCATTGTTAATCTAAATTGTGAATTGTTATGTGCATCCATACAAGATATGGATGCACATTATATCCACGTGCACATACATATATGTATTGGCATCCATGCTTGCACGAGTACTGGTAGGAAATTGGCACAACATACAGTAGCATATATTGCGTTCACAAGCTACCTTGGATTCATGTAGATTTTAGCTTTTCTGTTTCATATTGAAAGTAACCTGAAAAACTCACCATATTTATGCTTAACAATTTCTTCCACTACCTCTTGAGGGAAACAGTTGGTTCTTTACAAGGTTTTGAGAAATTTCGTGTAAAGGAAAACGTGAGAGCAGCTTTAGCTCAATGCTGCTCTCTTTTGCACTCTGCCTTATTTTATAAAAATTATTTAGTTTACAACAAATGCTGGTATGCTTGTTGAAAGTTTGCTTCCAAAATCTAAACTCTAGGGCACTATAAGCTCGTGCGTGCTCGAAATCCCTAGGTTTTCTTCGTGATCCCTTTTTGGAATCTCCAAAGAAGACCCCTAATATATTTTTCATTAGATTTCAATATGAAAATTGTCATCGAGCTAACATCCAAAGTTATCGCTCCCAAGTTCCTTTTGTCTCGGAAATAAAAATATTCCATCAAAATTCACCACTTTTGAAATATGCTTGTACTTATGTTTTATTTCGTTCGAAGCCCAAACTCTCTATTACATCCTTATATGACCTATATTTGGGTGTATTTTGGATCAACATGATTCATTATCAGCATCAGAGAGTTTTTCCAACTATTTAGGGTCGGCTACATAAATTCTGGTCTGCCATTTGGCTCTATCTTGGCCCATACCCTCAGTAAGGCCATAAGTCCCCATATCGTTTTTCACTACTTTCAACTATGTTCTTTTGGGCCTACCCCTTATGTATTTAAAACTTCCATTTGATCCAACTCACACCTCTTAACAAGTGCCGTACTGGGTCTTCGCTGCACATGGTTAGCCCCCCTAAGTCTACTTTCTCTTATTTTATCGCCTATTGGAGCCATACCTAAGTTCTTCCGAATGTATTCATTTCAAATTGTATCCGTTCTTATCTTGCCACTCATCCATCTCAACATCCTCATCTCAACTACACTCATCCTATGGGTGTGTTGTTTCTTGACCGCCCAGTATTCCCCCCCACAAAGCACAACTAGTCTCAAAGTTGTCCCCATAGAACTTCCCCTTCAGCTTCATTTGTATGTGAAAATCACATAAAACTCCTGTTGCATATCTCCGCTTTGCCCATCTAGCTCAAATTATGTACGCAACATCTTCCTCTATCTCTCCATTTTCCTGGATTGTCGACCCAAGATATCGAAAGTCCACTCTTTTTTGTATTTTTTGGATGTCAATCTTAACTACTTCCTTGTCTCTACTCCTATTATTACTAACCTTGCATTCCATATGCTCTATCTTAGTCCTGCTAATTTTAAAACCTTTGGATTCTAGAGCATCCCTCCAAAGTTCTAACTTTGTGTTGATTCCACTTTGGGTCTCATCAATCAAAACTAAGTTGTCTGCAAACAACATACACGACAGTACCTTGTCTTGTAGGTACCTATAACTAGTCGTCCATAACTAAGACAGAGGTATGGGCTCAACATTGACCCCTGATGTAGACCTATTGTCATTGAAAACTCACTCATCTCTCCACTAATTGTTCCGAACTACATAGTGCTCCATCATACATCTCTCACCAAGTCGATATAGTATCTTGATAGTCTTTTTTTGTTCCAACACTCACCAAATTAAATTACTAAATGAAAAAAGTTTATATAAGGTTAACACCTTAAAATGTAGAATTAAGGTACACCTCTAAAATCCTTTGAAAAAGGTTGTTTTGATATTGGAAAAATATCTAATTGATCATCTCAACATTGATATTTATAGATGTGGACCGAGATTTATGGATATGGAGAAAAAATAATATTTCAAGTCTTAAAAATAGTACATCTTGCAATACAATATCTGGACCTTCCATTTTCAATATTTTCGTACATTTATGGATCTGCTTGATTTGAACCATTTTTTATGTTTAAAATTTTATAATCAGAGATAAAAAGATATTCTGGCCCCATCCTAAGAATTTTTTGACATAAAAATTGCATCTCACGACTAAGTTTGGAGGTAAATCTTAATTTGATTGGTTAAGGTTGCAACCTTATACAAACCACACCCTTCCTAAACACCCTAACATCAAACCAGTTCACGCGAGCCATATGGCCTTGTACTGGAAAAATGTGGCTATATCTTCCAGGTAACAATACGCAGTACATGGATGGCCATCACCGCCCTTCTACAACCACCAAGCCCAAAAGGTAGAGATTCCATGGGGAGCTGGTTTTCTTGTTGCCCACCATTTGAATAGGTCACAAACTAAACAGGCATCCAATGTTCGATACAAAACTCATCTGCTAATCAATATGTTAAACACCGGAAGCAGACCCCACAAACAGTCTTGGAACATGGTGCAACTAATTTCCAAGACATGCTGAAAGAGACCTTCCCACAAAAAATAGGATTTTTGGACTTCAATGTGACTCTGAACTGTGGCAAAAGAAGCTCGTCACACCCCTGATCAAGAAGCTCAAAATTTGGTGAAAATGGGGGGTCTATGGAAAACAAGATGAATAGGTTGAAGTTTGATGGGGCATCCAGGGGAAATTCGGAACCTCCTATGGAATGGGAGGCATTCTTAAGAGGTGGACGGGAGAGCTTTATTGGAAGGAATCATATTTAATGAAGTTGGGTTTACCTATAGTTGTGGATGGGGATTGTCTTAATCCTTATTTGATTGGCCTGGAAGGACAGACCTCCTCCTCGGTTATTGTTGAGTATTTTAATGGAGATTTTTCAACCTGTTTAGTGGCAAGGAGGTTTCTTTTGAATATGTTCTTTATGGTTTTAATGAGGAGGTGGATGGACTTGCCAATGAAGGGTGGACATGAATATTTTAATTGTTCATATGGTTTTGTAGTTTTCGGGTGTTGTTGCCTTGACATCCCTCCTCATTGTCTTTGTAGTTTTTATGTTTTTTATTGTCACTCTCTCTGTCCACCACTCTCTTTCTCTTTATCTCTCCCTTCTCGTTTCCCTCCCTCTTTTCCCTCCCTTCTCTTGTCCCTCCCTCCCTCCCTCCCTATCTATCCTCTTTGCCCTCTCTCTCTTCTCTCTTTGTTCTGATGTGCTGATCTACATGTTGTTTCCGTGGGTTACATGGCTGTACTAGATTCTTTCAATAATATATCTGACGATAAAAGAAGAGATTAAGTTATTGTAAGACTCTGAAAGATCCATAGAAGCCATATAGAGGAAACTAGATGATGTAACTCTGACTAGATCCAGTGGGCCATGAATATTGTTATTCTGTGAAGAAAAGTCAGTACGACGTTCATACTTGCAATGAGCTCAAGTAAGAGAGATCTAGTAAAAGCAGGTCAAAGATCATTCAGTTTTAGTTCCTGAATATCATGATCACAATGCAAATCATAAATGATCCCATGGTATTTTCTCAACATAAGTAGTAGAACATGATTCCTGTAACCTTAAATAGAGCAGAATGACGGACCAGGAATTGTGTAGCCGATTCCAATTAATTGAAAAAAGGCTATGATGATGATGATGATATTGTTTCAAATCTGAGCTTCAATATGGTAGAAGCAAGAGGGAGTGAGGGAGATGACTTCTTGGAAATCCTGGAGAAAATGGTTGCTAGGTAACCATGAAAACTTAATTTCCTTTGTACTTTGATAGATAGATCTATTTGCAGCAGCATCCTATGCTCCTCTACGTATGAGCCTGTGACTCTGTGTCAGATCATATACAGCCCCTTCTCTCAAGTAACGCAATCTAGTATTTTCGAAATGCATAGACTAGCACAATGCTGGATGTAAAAAGTTAGCGCAACAAGTACAATTATCTTCTCTTTCACACAACAAAATCACCTTTTAAACTGTGGCCTATTCTTATCTCTATGCAAAGTCGAATGTTGTTTCTTTTTCTTTTTATTTTTTTAATTAGATATTCAAACCCATTTTTAAACATTAACAGATTAAAAAAAAAAGAAGGATATTCCAACCCATTTATGTTTGGCGAGAACCCCTCAGGCTTGTCTCCGAAATAACTGCGATTCATTAAATCCATGAGCTGTAGATTGCAAACATTGACTAAACTTTGCGGATTTATATAAGAATCCAGATCTCACAAATTTTCGCCAGGAATTTTCATGCCAGATGTGAGGATTTTGTTTCACACGGCAATTTTTTGCTGAAATTGATAGGCCAGCTTGAAGGCTTTTTTCAACCAGAACTTAGAGTGACAGGGCCTCTCTCAATCTTTCAATAGACAATACAATTCAAAGTGACTGTATATAATGTCACTCAGATATTGTTTCAGATCTGAGCTTCAATCTGGTAGAAGCAGGAGGGAGGGAGAGCGTGAGGGAGTGAGGGAAATGACATCCTGGAAATCCTGGAGAAAATGGTTGCTAGGTAACCATGAAAACTTAATTTCCTTTGTACTATGCTCATCTAGCATATGAGCCTGTGACTCTGTCAAATCATATCACTTTCCCTTCACTCAAGTAACTCAATCTAGTATTTTCGAAATGCACAGGGTAGCACAATGCTGGATGTAAAATGTTAGTGCAACAAATACAATTATCTTCTCTTTCACACAACAAAATTACCTTTTAAACTGTGGCCTATTCTTGTCTCTTTGCAGAGTTGAATGTTGTTTCTTTTTCTTTTTATTTCTTTAATTAGATATTCAAACCCAGTTTTAAACATTAACAGACTAAAAAAAAAAAAGGATACTCAAACCCATTTATGTTTGGTGAGAAGCCCTCAGGCTTATCTCCAGAATAACTGTGATTCATTAAATCCATGGTGGCTTTTCAAAAAGCTCCGGATTTATTGATTGTTAGTTTCATTGAGATAATTTCTGTGAAAGCAATGAATGCCATCATTGCTAATAATTTCTTTTGTCAATGGAATGGTACAGATATTCCTCTTAGTGCCAGAAACATTCTAGAAAATTCAGAACCGAAAAATGGAGTCAAAGATTTCAGGTGAGTTAGATTCAAGTTTAATGTCGTACTTGCAATGTAGTCATGATTTCCGAGAAACTAACAATCTTTTCTTCGCTTTTGATATCTTTTATCCTTTTTCCTCATAACTATTTTGTTTTTTGGAAAGTTTAGAACAAATGCACATCTGTGTGGTCATGAGTATGAGATATTGATAAAAACATCTCTATTAAGCTTGTCTCAGAAATAATTCCAGAACACAACTTGGAATTCAAATGTTCATACTGTCTCTCTAATAGGTTTAATAATTGTTCCTTACTATCGCTGGTTTTGACCAACCTGGTTTAAAATTTATAACATCTAACATGATAGAAGTCAAATTTTTGTATGGCAAGTGCATATAATAGTTTTTACTTTTTCAACGATAAAGCTTGTCCTGCCATTTGCATTGCTTTACATGAAAAAAATGGTCAAACCATGGTATCCTTTTTCAAGGGTTAAGTCGCCTACGACTATATTGCATGTGATTTCCCTGTAGTGAAGTGCCGCTTGCTTCCAAAGTTGTGCCTGCCGTCTTATGTCAATTCCAATACAGAAGGGGAAGAGATATGTTCCTCTATTTTCACCTTTTCTGTCTGTTGGGTAGTGGATTCATCCCTCATGATGTGGTAATCACCTGGTTTGGTTTTACTGAAAATGGAAAAGGGAATTATCAAGCTCAAAATTAGATAAACCTGGCTTGTTGAAATGAAAAATTTAAGAAATGAATAACAAGAAGGTCTCATCAGAGATATGGGCTAAATGACTCTGGGAGGTTGCTGAAGGGATCTTGAAATGCTCACTCGTCAGGGGTATGGAGAGGTATCTCTCCTCTTATTGGTTTTTTTGTGCTTGTGTGAGATTATTGGTTAGATCTGGGAATCTAATCAGAATGTGGAAGGACAAATGGTTGGGCAAATGATCATTGGGTAGCCAATTCCCAACACTTGTTGCTCTAATATTGGACAAAAGATGTCGTGGTATGCCCCTCATTTGAGAGCCTTGAAGGCCACTGGGTGTGGTTGGATGATTGGATGGACACAAGAGGATCTTTGAGAGTCAGGAGTCACATGTGGGGCCATAAAGAACAGGTTATGGCTATGTTAAATATTTTGCACTAAATTGGACTTTGCACTAAATTGGACTGCGATCTTGCTAACCATCCCAGTGTCAATGCCTCTTTCGAATCATTGGTTGGCTCTGAAAGTGGGCACCATCAAACTCAATTTTTTTATGGCTGTTCTGTGAAAAATCCGGGACCAGTGGGCATTGGGGGCATATGTACAGACAGCTCGGGCATTCTATTCCTATCTTACTCAGGGCCTATAGGAGTTGCCTAATCTAATCTACTTTAGCTGAAGCTGAAGCACTACTGGAGGGGCTCAAATCATTAAATAGAAGCTGTTCTTTGAAGGTGACTTGTTGAATGTAATTAATTGGGCTCGAATAATTAAATAGAAGCTGTTCTTTGAAGGTGACTTGTTAAGAATTTTCATTCACCTTGTTATCTATAAGTTTATTAAATATTGCCTCGATTTTCAGCACAAGGACATGTAAAACCCTTCATTCATATCCTATGAGTGCCTTGGAGTGACTTATACATCTCTACGGCATGTGGTGCAACATCTTGGATATTTGAGTTTTGAAGTAGACCCATCACCAGATAATACTTGTTGATAAATGGATGAAGATCTGTATATTTTCCATTGTCTCAAATGATCTTGGGTATGAATGGCTGGGTGCAATTGCCTCTCCCAAGGAGCTTTAATCATTGACATGGTTAGAAAACATCAGATAGTTCAGGGAAAGGACACTCCGGAATATGAGTAAGATTTTTCTTTTTTGGATAAAGGTCATTCCTAAAAAGGGCTAATATTTAGATATAGCCTTTAGGAAGTTAAGATAATGAACATGCAAAGTAGGACAATGATTTAGATAAGACCTTTTGGAAGCCGCATCTTGAAGCAGGCTGCATGCATTATTTATATTTGCATCAGTAAATAAGACACTCCAAATTCTTGGAAGGCACATGTTCCGGCAATTTACAGAATTTGTAGACTAACCCAGTTTATGTTGCCATTTAATTGCAGTCTTGAGATGGTTGTGTGTAGTTTGTTTTTGCCAAGCTAAATTTGAAAATGGTTCATTATATGAATTAAAATCAGCAACCAAGTGTATAAGTGATGAAGATGACTAAGAAAGATTGAAGTTTTGGAAAGAGAGAGATTTAGAGATCGACGGGTGAGAGAGATCGTGAGTCACGTTGAAGAGATAATGAGAGAGGAGGCACGGTGCTGTCAAAACTAACCCCCACACCCCACTTAAACATTTTTACAACAATAATAAAATATTAAAGTACAACATTGCCCTTATGAAGGAGGAAAAGACAAATAAGTCCTAAGAACTAAAATACAAGAAAAATAAATATAACCTTTGGTATTCACAATACTCTCCCTCAAGCTGGTGCATAGATATCGGTTTTGCCCAACTTGCTTAAGATCACTTATAGTTGAGGTCTCGAGGTCTCCCAATGGCTTTGGTAAGAATATTTACTAGCTGGTTTTCAGTTTTAGCATATGGAAGACAAATTTTTTTAGTAGTAACTCTTTCACGAATAAAATGTTGATCCATTTCTATATGCTTAGCTCTATCATACTGGACTGGTTTACAAACAATACCTATAGCTGCCTTGTTTTGTATTTTTTAGGTAATACTTGTAGCTACCTTGTTGGCATAGCACAAGGACATTGGCCCCTTTACAGTAACGCCAATTTCTTGTAAAAGAATTGTTAGTTAGAGTAGTTCACATGCACTGTGAGCCATGGATCTGTACTGAGCTTTCGCACTTGATCTGGATTCTGGTTACAAATCACTGCTTTTACTCCTTCTAGTTACATGGTTACTTCCTAAGAAAGTGCCCCAGCCTGATGTTGATCTCCAATCCATAATAGAACTAGCCCAATCTGTACCTGTATAAGCTTCACCTTGTAAGTGTCCATGATTCGCAAACAATCCTCTACATTGTGCAAGAGAACTTGAGAACCTTGACAACAAAAGATGGATAGTTTGTGGAACATACATAATAGACTAATCCCTTTCGCAGTATATGCAAATTTGTAGGCTTGTAAGTGAAAGATACATCAGTCTACCTACCAATGTTTGAAATATACCAACATTTTTAAGAGCTTCACCCTTTTAGTTGTCAATTTTATGATTATGTTTTGATACGAGTGTCAATTGTTTAGCCCCATGCTTTCTTGTCTCTTTAAGAAGGTCTAATGCATACTTCCTTCGAGAGATAAAGATTCCCCTCTTAGACCTGGCCACTTCTATTCCAAGACAATACTTCAATGGACCTAGGACTTTGATTTCAACTCTTATTGCTAGAAAATTCTTAAGTCGCTGAATTTCTTGAGGACAATTACTTGTGCCAACTATATCATCCAATCAGGGCAATAGTGCTGGTCCTAGTATCTTTGATAAATAAGGTATGGTAAATAAGGTATGGTCAACATGGCTCTTTGTTTACCTGATTCTCTGAACAACCACACTAAATATCTCAACGAATCTTGAAGAGATTGCTTTAGTCCATGGATGGCCTTTCTCAGTATACAAGCTTTACCCTTATATCCAGGGGCCTGAAATCTAAATGAAGGTAGCATATAGACTTCTTTTAATTCCCCATAAAGAAATGCATTCTGGTTTGCAGGAGGAGCTGAGTGGTCTTCTCCCTGAACATGGTGAGCAGAGGCATGGGAGGCAAAGGACCAGGAAGTGAGAACTCGATAGTCAGTTCCTTCAATGCTCAGCCAGAGCCAGGAGGGGATGGAGTGGTGATGTAGGAAACCTAGAAAAATCTGCAAGAACCACACAATTTTGGAGAAACCCTAGGTTTTCTCCTACCTAGGGCTTAAGCCTTAGGCTTCTTTTACAAGACAAAGTATTTCTTTTCTTAAAGAGGAATACATGAATGACTCTCCAACCCATCCATGCCCTTATTTATATTGAAAAGTTATTGTTTTGGACAATATTTGTTCATACAATTTAACTTTTGACCAAAAAAGTCCTAACTTAAATATAAAATGAAACTAAACTCCTTAGCTTTAATTAAAATATTTAAAATATCCCTAACTTGTCTAACAATGATATAAATAAATAAAAAACATCTGAAATAGCTTTAAAAACTAAAAAAACACCAAAACTATTTCTTGCTCTTCTTGGAAGCCCTCCTAGGGTTTTCATCCTCCAAATATGAGCAAAAATTAGGAGGAATCTGTCGCTCCCATAGAAGATACTCGTGGCTACTTGTGCTCTGATCTCCATGTTTCTCCTTGGATTGAGGAGAACTTGCCCTCGAGTTCACATCTTCATCTTCATGTACCTCCATACCATGATACTCCGATAGATCAGCAATGTTGAAAATGTCTGAAGTCTCCATGTGTGAAGGCGACCTTGTAAGCATTATTGCCCATCTTCTTCAAAATCTTGAATGGTCCTGCCTTCCGATCATTCAGCTTGCTGTATTTTCCCACTGGATGTTGTTCCTTCTTGAGATACACCATTACCTAGTCTCTCACATTAAACTCCTTGAAATGATGATGCTTGTCTGCTGCTTCCTTGTATTTAACTGTATTGGCTTCTAGACTAGCACATACTTGTTCATGCACTCCTTTGGGCTGATTTTATATGCAGCCTTGTTTGGTAGGCTAGACCCAGGAACGAGGTCTATGTGATATTGGATGTCCCTCATGGGTGGTAAACCCGCTTTTAGCTCATTTGGGGTGACATCGCTATAGTCCCTCATTAAGGGCTCTAATTGTGGTGGAATTGAACTAATAGGCTGCTCCTCCACTTGGATCACTGCAAACACCATCCTCGACTCCTCCAATCCCTCCATACACTCAGCCAAAGGAAGAAGGCTAGTACACCCTTCATCTGATTTGGATGCACTTTCCTTCTTAGATGGACCTAAAACCACTTTTATTCCATCTTTGACAAAGGAATAAGTGTTTTTAAATCCATCGTGTATGGTATGTCTAACATACTGCCTTGGTCTACCCAATAATAAATGACATGCATCCATAGGCACAACATCACCCACACCTCATCTTTATAATGCTTTCCAATAGAAAAAGAAACTAGACAATGTTTAGAAACCGTTACCTGATTTCCGTATTTGAACCAAGCTATCTTGTATGGTTTTTGATGGTTCTCTGTCTTCAACTTCAGCTTGTCGGCCATCTCCTGAGAAACAATATTTTCATAGCTGCCCCCATCAATGAAGATTGCAAGCCTTTCTGTAGGGGCTATGCATCGAGTGTGGAAAATGTTAGTGTGCAACCAATCTGCCTCATCTACTACCTTGGGTGTCACCATGCTGCGCCGGATCACCAAAGCCTCCCCATTTACAAGACAAAGTCTTTCTTTTCTTAAAGAAGAATATATGAATGACTTTTCAGCCCATCCATGCCCTTATTTATATTGAAAAATTATTGTTTTGGACAATATTTGTCTATACAATTTAACTTTTGACCAAAAGGTCCTAACTTAAATATAACTTGAAACTAAACTCCCTAACTTTAATTAAAATATCTAAAAAATCCCTAACTGGTCCAGCAATGAAATAAATAAATAAATAACATTTGAAATATCCTTAAAAACTAAAAAGAACACCCAAACTCTTTCTTGCTCTTCTTGTTCTTCTTGGAAGCCCTCTTAGGGTTTTCGTCCTGCAAATATAAGGAAAAATTAGAAGGAATTTGTCGCTCCCATAGAAGATACTCATGGCTACTTGTGCTCAAATCTCCATCAAGTGGGAATCTAGAACTTCAACAAGCAGGAGAATGGAACCAAGAGGAAGGAATTCGTAGGATTTCTACGTAGAGGAATCTCCCTTATCTCTCTTGAATGAGCTTCAAAGTGGTGGGAATACATGTAGGGAAATGTTGGTGACCCTAAGCCAAATTTTCTGAGGTTTGTAGGTGCCCAAAAGAGGTGGCCAAGCTGTGAGAGACAAGGACGCTCCTTTGAAAGGAGGGGGTTGGGTTTGGAGGGTGCTTTGGCTGCCTTTTCTGACAGGAAAGAGAAGAGGATATGGCCATTGAGGAGGCGACGACAAGCATCGGTCTCCTTCTAGAAGCATTGTCCCCATTTCTCAATACCACAAATATCATCTCGTCTAGGAGAAAAACTGCCAAACAGAAGAAATTCTTCAAATGATGAAGTTCAGTGACTGGAAGAACCTAATTACCCTGCTTCTAACCATTTTTACCTTGAATGCATAGAATGCTTTCAATTGTAACATGTGGATATTGAACCACAAATAAAGAAGAGCAAAAATTTTAAGTCAGGATCGTCTAGCAAAGTTTTAACTGAGGCATATTGTACTAGGACAGATTTACTATGATGAGAGACAAGTTGGGAATATAATGCAAGTTCCTTTTTCTTTTTGAATAAGGTAACACTATATTAATAGTGGTGGATTCACAAGTGGGTCTCTTGTAAAGTTAGTAAAATTTAGTGGATTCACAAGTGGATTCAAAAGAGTAAAACCAAAAGACAGAAATTCCCTCTATTCCTGAGGAGAAAAGTTATAAAATTTGTTTGGGAAGCCCCTTGTTTGGCAAGGTGTTCGGTGTTCGCCTCATGTCATTTGTTGGAAAGACACCTGAAGGGATTCTCAGATCTTGAAAATCTCATTAAACACTTGCTCCAACCACCATGACCTTGTAGAGACCTTAGAAGCCTAATCGATCCCTCTATCACTAACAAGGTGCTCCAAGCTGGATTAAATAGTTCGAGCCTTGCAAAGAGGGCCTGCGCCTCAGTGACAGTCGAAGTGATCGTATCAATGGGCCTTGTAAACAATAAAAGCATGGTCCTGTGCTGTTTCTAGAGACTCTCCTGATTCTGCCCTTCCTGAATCAATTAGAAAGCACTCATCAAGTTCCATTTGATTGCCTAACTTGGGCACAATCCAGTGCAAAAATCTTGTGATTGAAATGGGGTGGACCTTGAGATGATGAATTATTGGTAAGTCAGTTCTAACACTGTTGACATAATTCTCTCCTTCAAAGTTTGGATGGGAGACTCCCTTCTAGATCCTCCTTGGGCACTCCAACCACTGTCCACAGCATAGCCAGGAGGAGGTTTGCCATAGAAGTAGGCCCGAATGGTTTTTCTTTCTTTTTTTTTTTTGTTCTTTGTGGGGGCTTGGGGTTGTGGTTGGGTGGTTGGAAGTAGTAGGCTCACAGTTGCTGGATAGTACCAGGGAAAGCCCATAAACTTTACAAGTGCCATTCTTTCAATATGCATTAGTGCAGCCAAGTAATTATTGATTTTTTAGAACATTCTGTAGTATTAGTAAGAGGAGGAAGGGTTAAGGATTTACATGTTGTGAGATATCACATTGTTTGAGGAACCCTAGATGCTGTCGGAGTAAAGGATCATCAGCAAGGGCGTTCTAGTGCGTTGTAGATTCTTATCCAAGACTTGTATCATTTGATGATGATGCCATGTGAATCGTTAGAAACATGTGAAGTATATGGCTAACACAATAACGAAAGTTTCGTAAGGGGACTGAAGCAGGCTACCATGAGACCAAAGATCTTCTTTCTAAAGAGATTTTTATAGATTGGTGAAGGCGATATGCAGATTTTTGAAGAAAGAAAAAATTGAAATTTCAATTTATAGTCTTCATTTCATGGAACCTCAGGGTTTTGAAGATAAAGTATTGACAGCCCTTTGCTTATGCTGGGCAAAAATAAGGCGGGTCATATCAGCTGGATAAGAGATTTAGAGTCCTTTGTTGATCAGGCAACACCCCGATTTGAACTGGGGAAAAAGGATTTGCTAATTCTATTGCAAGTTTGTGAATGTTTAGGAAGGGCAAAATTGGTTGCGTACAAGCAATGCAGAGAGTATGCCATGCTAAATACGATCAAACAAAATTAGTTTTGGGGCTGTCAATATAATTACAGAAATCAGTGTTCACATGTATCCCCAACATCCAATGATGGATGGGCAGTGCTGGAGAAAGGGCATGACCCACTGGAGCATGTCAATGCCTGTCCCCGCTCTCCATTGCTGTCTGTCCCTTAATTGGCTTATGAGCATATATTTTCTATGGTCATATGGATTGAAGTGTACTTCCCCTGTGTCTTTGTACCTATGAGTGTACTTTATGTGAATGTTAATGAAACGGATATGTGCATTTGCTACCTCAAAAAGAGATGGCTGCATTTTAATGTCCGACTTCTATGGGAAGCTTGATGAAGCTACCATTACAAAATTTCCTTGTCATATCGTGAGAAATAGGAAGGCTGATTCCATAATTCACAATCTCCAATTTGAATCTTTTTACCTATTTACAAATACAATGCTTTATTATTTGTAGAGCATTTTTCTACCATTGGATAGGTGAACAAGGGCCGTTATCTTTCCATGTATCTCTTGCATTGCGCCCTTACTTCATTTCATATCAAGGACAGACAGATGCATTTAAACTTCACTCCTAGGTTGATCCCCACATTCCAACACATGCGTGCACACATAGATATGTGTACTTCTCTCTTGTTCAATCACATAAGAATTTCTAGCTTAGAGATTCTTTGTAAAGTCAAACACATGCAAGCCTGCACATTTATAGAATGTACAGCCAAAGAGGATGATCCGGATACACACGATTAGCGACTGATCTTATAAGGGCTGCTCTTATTTAAGTGGAACTCAGAAACTGTTTGATTGACAATAAATGTTGCATCAGCAAATGTGGCTTGGGCCAAACAGTTTTTCCTGATTGTGTTTTTGCTTTTGTGCAGCAACTGGCCCACCTTCCCACAACTATTTATCAAGGGCGAGTTCATTGGAGGGTCTGACATAATCCTTAACATGCATAAGGTCAGTTAGTGTTGTATTGGTTGACAATGAATTAAGTGAAATTGTAACAGTATATCCTCTTTTATTTTGTGTGTCATATGCAGTCTGGGGAGCTGAAAGAAAAGCTTAAGGATCTCACTGCAGGAACCAGCCAGCAAAAGGAGGATTCAGAGTAATGGTCTTCAAATCGCCATGGAGCCAGAAATTGGGTTTCCTGCGTATTTGTTCTCTTTCTGCTATTTTCTGCTATGTTGTGCAAAATGTAAAAAGGATATGTAATCGTTCTACCAGGAAGGAGGTCCAAAGTTGAACTTATTTATAATGGATAAGATGCTCTCTAGTTAAATGATTGCATTCTTAAATTTTATTTATTTTATTAGAAATTAGTGTTATTCTTTAAGGACTTGCAAGTCATGGAAAACATTGTAACTACCGTGAGGTGCTGTTGTTAATCTACTGGGGATGGACACTTCTCTGATATCCTTCAACAGAGAGCCCCTTTAGAGACCCACTTCTCTGCAAGGGATTTGGAACTTCAGAACATTCCATGCCCTTCTTACCAATACTGAGCCATGGAAAGTGTGATTTATTCAAAAAGCCTTTATGTATGTACAAAGCAATAATTATTTTGGAAAAAATCCAAAAATGTTAGACAGGGTTGCCGCAAGGCTTGCAGACGTCACATCTCAGCACAAAAGCTTGGGCGAGGTAAGTGGTTTCCCAAGGATTTGAACATTTATCTTTGCTCTTTCAGTAACCGCGTTTATAAGGAGTCAATAGAAAGTGTAACTCTCATATTAGATCCACATCGGATGATTTTAGCAGTTGAGTGCTAAGGGATCTACCAAGGCAGTGAATGAGATTTTTTTGGTTTTTGACGTCGCAACGCTCTTGAATTCATACGGTGTCTTTGTATCAATTATTGTTACTGGTAATCTACACGCCCCAAAAGGTATTTGGCTCTATGAGTAAGAAACCTTAGTTTTGAACTATAACTTTATGCCAATCATTGGTTAATAGCAACAACTTACTTGGCCAAAACACCGCTTTCTTTTATCTTGGCATTCTTCACAATGGCCCATGATGCTTTATTGTTCTTGTAAATCAGTCCCTACATATTGCTGTCAATCCAGTTTTTCATGGACGAACAAAATGTATTGAACTTGACATGAAATTCAATTGGGTTTAATTCGTAATGCTCTTGTCCTAACTGGTTTTTAATGAGCCAATATATTCACAAAAGCTATTGGAAAAGATTAATTTCAGTTTCTCATGGGCAAGTTAGGCGTTCTCAATGTTTACACTCGAACTTGTGGGGGAGTGTTACCAAAATTTTTGAATTGAAATTTAAATCTCAAATAACAAGTTTGTATTGGTGTACATTTTCTAATTTAGATAAGCATGGTATATTTTCTGTTTTTGTTAAATAGATCCCTATAATCAAAGGATTGCTACCTCTTGTATCTTTTACAAATACCTTGGGTAATAAATATAAAAATTCTAGGGTTTGATAGGGGGGGAGAAAACACCTCAGAATTATTTAACAATTTTTTTTTTCAAAGTTCATGGAATAATATATTAAACAACCTTACCTTATACCCCTCAACAAAATGGTGTAGTTGAGAGGCGTAATATGCATTTAATAGATATGGTTAGCTATATGATGGGTCATGCTAGCTTGGCTTTGAATTTTTAGGTTGAGGCCATCAGTATAATTATGTTCATTTTGAATGGAGTTCTAATTAAGGCTGTAGAATTTAGGGAAAATATCTCCCTATCCCCTATTTTTGGCTTCTATTTATCAAGAGACACAAGAGTTTAAACTATTTCTTGCGGCATAAAGTCTCTATATTTTCTATCTTCCTATCCTTTAGACCTCTTTGACCATACATTATTGATCTAAACATTTTGTAAAATGATTCCACCTCTATCTCTCTCAAAACTTTGTATCTCTCCTCTCTCTCTCTCTCTAAAAACTCTGTCTCTCACCTCTCTTTCTCTCTATTATTTGCGCAAGCGGAGCAAGTAATCTTCTTCAATACAAAACTAACCAGCACCACACCTTACTTCAATTCACTCCATTCTCTCTCTCCTTACCCACTATTTTTTTTTTCTCTCTCTGCAACATCCATTAGCCCACTTTGAGATGGATGGCGCCTGAAATTTTAAAAAGGAGGGAACATGTACGGCGTCTCTTGGTTGTACAATCGTTTCTCTCTCTCTCTATCTATACAACATCCATAAGCCTTGGTTGTACAGTCGTTTCTCTCTCTCTATCTCTACAATATCCATAAGCCCATTTTGAGGTGGATGGCTCCTGACAATTTTAAAAGGAGGTAACAGGTAACGGCCTCTCATATATTGTCTCTTGGTTATAAAGTCATTTTTCTCTGCAACGTCCATAAGCTCACTTTGAGGTGGATGATGTCTGAAATTTTTAAAAGGAGGGAACAAGTCACTGATATATAAGCTAATTTCTTTCTGATCTATCAGAGGCAGTGATCTGCTCCCTCATTTTTAAAACTTCAGGCGCCATCCACATCAAAATGGGCTTATGGATGTTGCAGAGAAAGGGGGAGAAAAAAAAGTAAGGAACTTTTGGATGTTGCATAGAAAGGGAGAGAAATAAAAAAAGAAGGGAACAGGTCATAGCCTCTGAAATCTCTCTCTGATATATCAGAGGCCGTGACCTATTCCCTCCTAATTTATCTCTGATCTATCAGTGACCTGCTCCCTCTTTTTAAAAATTTCAGGCGTCATCCATGTCAAAGTGGGCTTATGGATGTTGCAGAGAAAGGAAAAGAAAAAAAAAGTAGTGGAGTGGACTTATGGATGTTGTAGATTTCAAGCTCCATCCACCTCAAAGTGGGCTTATGGATATTGCAGAGAAAGGGAGAGAAAAAAAAAATAGTGAAGTGGGCTTATGGATATTGTAGAGAAAGAGAGAGAAAAAAAATGCTCCCTCACCATCCACCTCAAAGTGGGCTTATGGATGTTGTAGACAAAGAGAGAGAAAAAAAAGTAGTGGAGTGGGCTTATGGATGTTGCAGAGAAAGAGAGAGAGAAAAAAATAGTGGGTCAGTGATGCAGGGAGAGAATAAAATCAGAAAAATTAACAATAAAAAGAAAGAAAGTTGAGAGAATATATCCTCTTTCAAGGTCAGTAAGGGAATCCACCCCAAAATAATCTCTTCACGAGACCAAATCTCTTCACGAGACCAAATTTTATTAACTCACTCACTCTGATTTACAAATAAGAGAAACCTCCATTTAAATAGACTAAAAAAGAAGAAGAAGATAAGCAAAAAGAAAAACTCCTACAGGCACTCTCATATTTTATCTATCCCCTTATTTTCTCTCATCCCTATTTTTCCTGTCTTTAACTTTACGTCCTAAATTTGCTTCCTACGTGTTATCCAAACCTTCCCATCGAAAGCTTCCCATGTTTTTATCCAAAACCAACCTATTATTAAAATGATAGAACTCCCCTTAGATTTAACCTTATTCTATTTACATTCCAAACTAACTAACCCAATAGATACAAGATAACCCTAATAATCTAAACTCACATAATTCTTAAAAATCCCAAAATATAACCCTTAATTAAAGCACGTAAAAAAATCCAAATTAGGTCATTTCATGACTGCATCAATCTCCTCTGGTTGGAGAAAACTCGTCATCGAGTTTTAAAAAAGGCTAAGATGAGATCTACATCAAATCCGCATATTTCTTTTGCCTTCTTCTACTTGATCTTTAAAAATATGAAGAATAGATCAAAATATGAAGAAAGATGGATTAATGCAAATATCTTGAACTCAACCATCTTTTCATCATTTATGGGCTTGTGATTGACATTGTCTTCAAAATTGTGATTGACATTGTCTTCAAAATCCAATACTTTCTCTGAGATAGGATTTTCCACAAAATGGTGATTGACATTGTCCTCAAAATCCTCCAAATCCAACGTTTTATTTGAGATAAGATTTTCCACATGATTTTCGACATGGATAGGAAACTTGATCTCAAGAATATCGTTTTTTATATGAACAATGATATCATGAATATCGTTTATAATATGAATGAGATGAAAGTCACCTCCTTCACCTTCATTGGCTTGATCTCCAACGTTACTCTTCAAATTCCATTCACACTGGAGATGAGCGACCTTCTGCGTGAGCTCTTTTACTATATCAACTAAGGGTATGAGTTTTCTACTTTCTCTACTAGGGCTTGAACTTCCTGAGTTAACAACCATAACTTTAATATTTCGAGGGATGCCTCCAATGAAGCCATCGGAACTCGCTCTGAAATATTATATCTAAACAAGCCATTTGGTCCAATATGTACACTATGCTTTGTGTAAAACCCAGTGTTCGTAAAACCGGCCAATCTAACCGCTAACCGGCCGGTTAGATCAGAACCGGCCAGTGACCAGTTCTGGTTTTCGTTGGTGGTCACCTTATATTTTAAACTTTAAATAAAATAATGCTTCACATTTATATCCATTTCATTTGAATAGTGCATTGGTAAGCTTTAATGATGGTTTTTTTATGGTTCGAATCCCACTGCTAGCACGAATTGGTAAAAAAATAATATGTCATTTATTATTTGATCACCATTAACTACTTAATTGATAAAAGTAAGGGTTTATATTATGAGTAATGATCTTATGAGACCCTCCCACACCCATATGTGTAGGATCCCAAATGATCACCATTAAATTTGACACATATCAACTTAAATCATATGTCATTTATTATTTGATCAATTACCATTAAATTTGACATAGATCTAGATCTCTAGAAAAGTTATCACGTGGGTGTAGGACTTGACTTTTCTAGAGATGTGTTAAATTTAATGGTGATCATTTGGGATCCTATACACATGGGTGGGAGGGTCTCATATCATTACTCATATTATATATAACATAATTTTTTCTTAATTTCTTTTAAGAAAAAAGATATTATTTTCCTTTAGAAAAAAGATAAAGAAAAATCTGTTTGTTTTTTTTTAAAAGATCATTTTCTTTAAAAAAAAAGAGTAGATCAAGTTGATTTTTTTAATACTACTTTAATATTTTTTATATTATGGTAAAGATTTAAAAATATTTTGGCCATTGATACTCACTTTTATATTTTCCTATCTTTTCAAAAAATTTTAAAAATACCCCTAGGCACAAATCGACTCGTTAAAATCTATATTTCCATTAATTTTCAACTTCATTTGAGTGTGTTTTGTTTTAATCACATTCTTTATATGTTTTTCATGTTTTAGAAGATTTTTTTATATCTTTTTTATTTTTTTAACATTTTTTTAATCATTCAGGACTTGCTTGATTAGAGCTGTTGAATCAGCCGGTGTAACGATTAGGCCGGTTAAATCGCTTCCAGGCCCATGTCCGGTTAATCGTTCCTATTCGATTTTGCAAACACCGGTAAAACTTGACTTTTGTATTGCTATTGGATGTATCAATAGACCTCAAAATAACTCAAGTATGACTCATTGGCACGCAATTTAAATGTATTTACATATATCCAAGGAACCAAACATTATAATTCATGTTATCAGCCTGATAACCTGAAAATTCAAGGATTCTCTGTTATAGACTTCACAAGAGATCATGATGATAGAAAATCCACTTTTTGAAATATTTTCCTCTTTGGAGAAGGTTTTATTTCTTGATTTAGTAAGAAATAGGGATGTGTTGTGTGGTGCGCAAAGGAAGCATAATACATCGCTTGTAATATATCTTTTAGTTTTGAGTTGGAAATAATCAACAAGTCGGTCTAGATTTTTTATGATAATCAAGCTGCAATTTCATTAATTAAAAATTGAGCAATTAGCTCTAAGGGAAGGCACATAGGAGTTTATTATCACCATATCTATGACAAAGTGAAAAGAAAGAGATCACAATAAGTTATTTACCTTCCAGTGATATGATAACAGAGCCCTTAATTATGAGATTGACTGCTGAAATGTTCTTCAAACATTGCTACAAAGGATCAAATCTTGTAAATAGATAAAACTTTATAGTGGGCCTCGTAACAATAGGTAAAAACCTTATACGAGCAAAACCTTGTGGTCAACGAAAGTTAATGCATTTGATCTTCTTTTTGGTTAAGTGGGAGGTGTTGGAACTATTACTACCATTTACTTCATGGTCCCTCTCATCATCTTATTATTTTTCTTCTTCTTTTTCTTTCTTTTTATTTATTTATTTATTTTTTTAATATATTTAATAACATTATCTACTTTCTATAATGGTCATATTTCCCTTAGTTTCTTTGACCACCATTTTGGTATATCACATTCTCTTTCCTTTTAAGCACATATAATTACGGTCAAACAAGAGGAGAAGAAAGGTTTAACTATTGATTAGGGCAAGCAAATATCTTGACCGTTAGATGCAAAACTCTCAAACAAGAGGAGAAGAAAGGTTTAACTATTGATTAGGGCAAGCAAATATCTTGACTGTTAGATGCAAAACCTGTCAATACGATAAACCAAAGTCTCAAGTCATTTCTTGACCATTTCATCGTTATCCATATGCCTAACAACTATTTTTCTCTCTCCATTTCTGCTTTCTCTCTCTCTCTCAATTTTTAAAAATTATTATTATTATTATTTTACTAAGTTCTTTGAATTAGATACCATCATCGGGGTTTCTTGATGGCAGCTTGGCCCTGATCAAGTGTTGTGCTTTGTGTGCTTGTTTATCTTTTGGGTAACAAATAATTAAAATGACTCATCTGCTCATGGGCAAATGTAAGCAATGGATGCAATTATAAGAGTGGCACTTCATTCTTTTCTGCCAAGGCCTAACGCTATCGATGCCCTCTTGTGAAGCTCACCGCTCACTATTTAATTCAGGAAAATGGTTTGATAGTAAAGCCTCACTTTGTAACTTATCAAAAATGGTAATTCAAGCATTAGAAAAGCAATATATCCATCATTTTAGCTTTAATATTATAGTTGTGAAAAGAAAAAGATTTCAAGCTCTAAAAATATTGTTATTGTAACAAATTATCTAGACTGTTTATATTGCCCTAAAAATAAGTTTTTCATATATCTACAAGTTTTTTACCTTTTTTTGATTTCATTATCGGTGTTAGAAATTGATTTTAGAGCCATCATGAAAATTTCCGTTGCCAAAAGTACTTTTTGGACGATGATTTGAGGTGAGATTTTATTTTGTTTTCATAAAGCTTGGGCTTTATAAAAATCTCATCTGTTAATTTAATAGTTGTGCTTTAACGGAAGTAGAACAGCCTCAAATAGTCCCCAAGAAAAACATTCCTGTGAGACCCTCTTTAATTAAAATAATAATAATAAGCTAAATCCAACTCATTTTCTCACGTTCATCAAATTATTTGCACTTTTCTTTACAAAATGTCAACGTGTATTAGTAGCGTTTGGAGTTCACAAGGCCTACATGGTGACAAGTTTAATAGACACTCGGGGACACCACTTCCTTGAATACTTGGGATATTATAATGTGAAACCATTTATCGTTACAAGGAGTTTATAATCACTCCTAATCATTAGATGTCAAATTGGATGGCATGAGATATATTACAAAATTTAAGAATTATTTTATTATTATTATTATTTTGAACTTTGATTACTATTTCCTTTTAACCACATCTATCGTGATGTCGAGATGATCAATTTAAAGTATTTGAGCATCAAAACTTCCTCCTCTAATGAAATTTTTGAGGTAGGCCCTAATTTGATTGTTTAGAGCCCAGGCTCTATATAAACTTTTCCCTTAATAAATAAACCTCTATTAATAAATGTGACAGACTTTAAAGGCCTTTAAGAGTCAAGAAAACCTAGGGTTGAGAATTTTTTGGATTGGGTTCGTATCTGAAACTATATAGAATACAGATCCAAATTGGTCAATTTGTATATTATATATAAGAAATGACACTATGAGACCCTCCCACACCTATGTGAGTAGGACCCTAAAGGATCACCATTAAATTTTAATACAGATCTCTAGAAAAGTTATGACATGGGTGTGAGACTTGGGTGAATGGGTTTTCTAGAGATGTGTGTCAAAATTTAATAGTGATCGTTTAGGGTCCTACTCACATGGGTACGGGAGGTTCTCATAGTATCATTACTATATATATATATATGAGAATGGATGCTGTCAGCCTATGCGTTGATCGCTACATTATCAGCCAATGGCACAGATAGAATCTAGGCCGATCTGATAGTCACGACCTTATTTCATATTTGAATTTTCATTTTTCTTCTAAAAATCTAAATCACTTGAAAATTTAGACATAGATTCTACTCATCAAGGCGCACCTAATAAAAATATTAAAAATAATAATTCAAAAAATTTAAATTAACCAAAATACCCCCAAAATGTTTCGGGGGTATTTTGGTTAATTTATATTTTTCAAATTATTTTTTTAAATATTTTTATTAGATTTTAGTATTTTTTAAGAATAGTCACTCAAAATTTCAACTGAATTGGATTTGTAGAAAAAAAATGAAAATTTAAATACGAAATGAGGTCGTGACCATTGGATTTGATCCAGATTCAATATGGGTTATTGAC